>CBVK0100543187.1:0-17835 GCA_900067695.1 Picea abies | reverse complement strand
AAAAGATTGGTACTATGGCAAACAAATTGGGGCTACCTGCATCTTTAGGAGTACACCCAGTTTTCCATGTTTCATGCTTAAACAAGGTTATAGGTGACAAGATCCCAGTTCAAACTATATTTCCAGAACTCGACGAGGAAGAAAAAATCATATTGGAGCCTGAAGCCATCACTGACACAAGAATTCGCCAGCTGAGGAATAGACCCATTTCAGAGTATCTCGTTAAATGGAGGAAACTACCGGCTGAAGATTCCACTTGGGAAGATGAGTCTTTTATATAGAAGCATCCAAAGTTACTCAAGCGTTGCATACAACACTTGTATCAAGGGGAGGGGCATGCTAATCCATAATATTTTCTCATTACCCCTCAATTGGGGCATATTATATTAGTAATGTTATTTTATTTATGTCGGCTTTAGGCCATTATTTGTAATTATACCTCCTAGTCTCTTATATATACCAAGGAGACATTTTCATTTTGAATCATCTTGTATTTGAACATTTAAGTGGGGTAAAAGGATTTCCCCCCCTTGAATAGGATTATCTAAAATTATCTCTTTTTCAAGGCGTTGAGTACTTTTTCTGATGATTTTCTATGCTATATTGGTCTTTGGTTCTTAACATTTTAAGGTGTAAGAATGAATTCTTTTGGGAATTCCATTTTTCTGTTGTCTTCAATCTTTGGTACTTGCAAAAATAATTCCGTGTGTATTTTTCTTAGCAATCCGTCATCTCTGATACCATGTAAATGTGTTAAAATTGCACATAATATATCTATCTAGAAAATAACACACACATCTACAGAGAGAAATTGATAAAGAATAAGCAAGAGAGAAAGAATGGAAGAATTCTTATTAACCGAATGAATAATCAATAATTTACACATGATATACTTTATATAACTCAACCAATGTGCATTTGAGGAGAATCCAATGTGCCATAGTGGTGGTATAGAGTGACCTGGACACAAACCAATAGTTACGAGAGTAAACTTCCACCTAGTCTAGTCTCTCGGGAAGTTACAGGAGTGAATTGCCACCTAGTTGAGTTAACTAGTCTACCAGTCTTCAGTTAACTGGCTAAAACATATTGAAGTGAGGAGGAGATCATGGAATCATGGGTAATGCACTAGTCTGATGATGATCCCAAGGAAAATGCACATTAGCTGGTGATGATCCCAATGTTGCATGGTGGAAATACCAATGTAGCATCTAGACTCCACTCAACTGATCAAACTGAAGTGAAAACTCAAGAGAATATTCTCTCTAGAGGAATATTCTTCCTAAAATATCGGAGTCTGAATAATGACTAATAAAAATGGAAAAACATTAGGAAAAATAAATCCTAGGTGTGTGTGAAGTAACTCCAACATAGGAGGTCAAGAGGATTATTCCTTTATAGATGGGTTTTCAGGATATCATCATATTAGGATAGCACCAGAAGATAGACATAAGACCACATTTTCTATAGAATGGGGATCATTTCGGTATACAATTATGCCATTTGGGTTGAAGAATGCACCTACAATTTTTTGAAGAGTAGTAGTAGAATCCTTTAAGGACTTCATTCATAAGTTTTTGGAGGTTTACTTGGATTATTGGACAGTGTTTATTTTATTGAAGATCATATTGAATTATTAAGGATGATGTCGGATAAATGTAGACATTGTCAAATATTATTTAATATTAAGAAATGTATTTTCAACATACCTTTTGGTCTTTTGTTAGGGCATGTGGTGTGTGTTGGACACATCAAGCACACTGAGAGGGGGGGTGAATCAGTGTAGGGCTCTTTTTAACTTCCCTTCACAAAAACTCCTTAGTTAGAAATCACCATTTACTCATCACTTATTATTGATATTTATAACCAGTTGTATGTGAACATATATCAGCAACGAAAAACAACAACATATATCATCAATAAGCCACCACCACAAAGAACACAAGATGTACGTACAATTTTGTTTTTATTATGGACTACAATCCTTGGGTTTATCAACAACAACTGAATAGAGTATCAACTCCACAAGAGAACCAACTCTGCAATGCAAGCCTCAACTTACACAACTCAACACCAACTGAGAAGAGGATTCAATCCTCAACATATACCAATCTGTAAATAGGTATGCGACCTGTCAGTAGTGAAACATGCATATGTACATTCCCTACCAATAATGTAGCCTGCGTATGTATGTGCTCTAGCTCACAATATCCTTTGTGTGCCTCGTTAAGAACTAGGATTTTCTCTCTCCATGGAAACTTAGGTCTTCTGCATCCTCTGTCACAACCACTTCTGCCCTTCCTTGTCCAATCTGTACCATAACCAATGAAAACACATCTATTATCTCCAACAACTTACTCATTCTTCTCAACCATACAATATGAATGTTATTCAATCATGTATAAGTAACCAATATACTATGGCAACCATATCAGTACTAAAACATAATAATGTTTCTCACTCAGTCAATGAACCAATACAACCATATCAAAATAGCCATACCAATAATTCCTTAAGAATTCACCATAGCATAAGAAAGAGTAGCCATCAAAACAATTATGTAACCATACCAGAACTTCTATGGTAGATTTGAGCCCATAGAATGTATATCTAGAACTTGCTTCATCCTTCAGGAACCTGACACCAAATCACTCTCAAGTCTTCATGACTTTCTTCAACTGTACGTGCTATGATCTCCTTCAGCCCGCATGCGTACGTTCCTTGCCTCACTGTATCCCACATATGTAAATGCTATGTCTCACTGTAGTCCGTGTGCTCCTTCAGAAAATAGGGTTTTTGAACTTTCGAAAAGTTCACTGTCAAGATCTCAGAATTATAGAAATTTTGATGCATCCATGATAATTTGAAATCACTCTCTTACTCAGAATAGATCTTCAATATATGCTCAAGAGAGATTTCTTTACAAGAGACCCTTGCCTCTTATTTATACTCTCCAGGTAGCTTCCTTAGAAGCATCTACTAGGCCACTTTGTCCACATAGCCACCTGTTGGCAACCAATTCATTTTTTTTTCGATTTCCCTAAAAAGATGCCTATACCTATTGTCTCCTAAACAACAAGTCATTGTCGCATTTTGCAACTAGACATTTGTTTCATTTTTGCGACAATTGCAATTTCGTTTCGATTCAGTTTTCACAACTAAAAGTGTGAAAACCCCTCCATCGTTACTTGGATTGTCAGGATCTGCTTATTTGATATGACTTTCAAACTATATCCATTCACTTTGATTGCGCAACTTGATTTCTTTGGTAAAGCATTGAACATGTTAAGTTATGAGTTATGTTTGATTTCATAAGGGTCACGATTGATTTTGGTTTTATATATGATATGATTCTTATTGTTTTGAACTCTTAACTTATCGATTTCATAAAGTCATTGGTTGCAATGTTTTTACAATTTGATTATGCCAAAAAATGCATGGGTTATATATCAATTTGGTTTCATATTTGAGTGGCAATGTTTTACACTTGTCACATTGGTAAAACCTTTGGATTTCATGTTGGATCGAACTATACACTTGGCGCATGAATATAACATATGGTATTTGTTCTACGGTTGATTGATGGTACGTTGATATGGTTAAACACCGATGTGGGTTGGCTGATTAATATGTTTTAAACGTTATTATTACTGATGGGAAAGCGATGTACCCAGCCATTAATACACTGCATGGTGGTGGTAATCCCACCACCTTCGCACGCATTACATTGATTCATTCCCCTTTGAGCACTTGCAGCTGTTAAGCCCTATCATTTTTACTCCTGCGTATGGTATTGTTCAAACCAAACCCTATCATGCACAAAATCCATGGCTCCTGTCGTAAGGGCCGAGCCCAACGGGTGCCAAGCATTACTAATGTTTGATGGCACTTATAGCGACCTGGAGAAATTTTGGTGGCTACCGTTTATAAAGAAGTCCGATGGTTACAACCCTATCGTGGCTCGACAATTTGCATTATCATTCGATGGCTACCGAGACAAAGTTGGAGATGTCCAACTTGAAATTGATGAACAGTTCCTTAGCTCGGCAACCAGCCTACCTGTTACTGGACAGAGGTGGTCGAAGAGATTCAAGGTAGATGAAATCCCGTGGACTTTTCTTTTTCAATCTCGGATGGTGAACTCATGTGACAGAGGTTTGCCTGCAAAAATGTTAAAACCACGCTAGCATGACCTGCTAATGATAATCAAGCAATTCATTACTTGTGAGGGTAGGTACGGGTTCGTTTTCCTGTTTCACCTTCGTCTATTGATGGTTTTTATGGGTTTCGAACTTAGTATGCCCCACTACCTGCATAGAAGTTTGTTCAAGATGGCTAAAAGGTACAAGCGTAGCCAGGCCGATACCAGCCTCTTCCATTTGGGGTTGATTAAAATGATTATGGTTTATGAATTGGGGTTACGTCGTGATTCTTGGCATGATTTTCTCAGTCGTAATGGCTTCGAAGAATCAAACCCTCCACAGGTTGATAAACCTATGGTGACCGAAAGCAAGCCTATCCCTGTGCCATACAACATTTTTCTACCCAGACCTCTACCTGACCCACCTACAAATTTGCCTATGGCTGTGACTAAATAGGTTGAAATTGATAAACCTGCAACCAAAAAGCTTAAAGCTAAAATTGGTGCTAATTCCAAAGGCAAGAAAAATGCTAGGTTAATCTCTCACATGGTGAGAAATAAACCCAAACCCCCTGCCAAATCAGAGCCTATCGTGGTCAGCGAGGACTCTAATTCAGAGATTGAACGTTTTCTCACCGACGAGTATCCTTACTTGGAAGGCTTGTGTGACAAACCTCCTTATGAATTTGTCAAGAATTTGCCACCCTGTCTACGAGATGACCCTGATTTTCCTGGCATTGAACTACCTCGAGGAACCCTCGGTGAATCATCGAAAGCCCCATCTGCCCAACCAGCTTTTCCACCTTGCAATCAGTATGGGTTATGGTTGGAGAGATACTATTTAGACGTGCCGATGTTGCAATCCAGAATCTATGCCCTGGAAGAACAAGTGGCCAAACTCACCAGTCATGATGCAAAGGTGCAACCCACTGACAAGAAGCAACGAACAACAGGTTCAATTTTGTTCAAGAATGTCGAGTCAGCCACGACAATTGTCAATTCGAAATTGGCATAGACTCAGCAACTTCGCTGGTATAAAATTTCACTCATTTATATGGCACATTTGTAAGATTTGTATACATCATCGATCTGCTCTATTACATGAACATGCATTGCTGTAGATAACTTGTTTTAGTAATTCGAATTTTGGTGTTGGATTTGGTCCTGATTCTATTAGTTATAATGTGGATTTGATTGTGTTAAATCTCTTGCGATTGAATGTTCTGTTGCATCTATTATAGACAAGTTGTTTTTCATTTCAAATCTTGATGACATGATTTATGCTATGATCTGAAGTGGTTATCTGTTGCAATTTTATTTACATATCACTTTGACCATTCTAGATATGATTTCGATTTTGTTTAAAAAAGGGTTTTTGAATTGATACAAATCATAACAATTATCCAACTTCCAGCCAGTCAATTTGTTATGGCCGGTTGACCCTGTTCTTTTGTGAATTGGAATGACAATGTATTTTCAGTTACGAATGAATTTGTAAAACAAAACGATCATGCTCTCTATAATTGGCTCAGACCCGATTTTATGTTATTACCGCCCAACTTATGGTTATCATTACTGTTGTTCGATATTGACTTTGTCACACCCAACAAATGAAATCTATGGTGGTTTTGGTCAATACTGTTACGCATGTTTTGTTTTGATGTATATCGTAACAACCTTCCTGTATGTGATCACAACAAAATGAATCTTGTGCTTAATTTCTACAGCCTGTTAATTGAAACAACATGAAATATTGCTACAACTGTGACATATATTTGGTGTTCAAATGATATCGATTATAGTTAGGTTGTGGAAAATATTATTTGATATGGTTACTATCCTTTTCGATTATGGTTTTATTAAGTACGATTACATCGTATCTCATTTGATTCGATTCACTGTTTAAATTCGTTTAATTCAAAACAGGTCTGTCAAGGTTTGACCATGTTTTGTGGTAACTAAAAATAGAGCATTCTCCACTCTGTTTCGATTGCATTTATTTTGATTGCATTTAATTCAAATAATAGTTTCATTTGAGATATTAGTAATTCATTTTCAGATATTATTAAAAGATGATTCGATTTGATTTTATTTGATTATATCTGGTCCTGTTTGCTATTCTTGACTAGCTACAGAATCAGAGGATTCTGTAGCTAAGTCTGTAGAGTCAATTTTTATTGTTTTCTTAATGAAATATCCTTCTAACTTGATCTTTGTGTTCTATTGCAGGAAAATTCGAATTAGCAATAGATATGATGAGCAGTTAGGGAATGTTTTACAGATTCTACTTGCATTTTATTTCCTTAGTTTAGGTGATTTTGGGATATCTCCTAGGATATGTAAAACTATTTGATAATATCCAAAAGGAAGTTTTACCTTGTGAAGAATACCTATATATACTTATGATTTTTGTGATATTGATCATCCTCAGTTGTGGGAGAACAAGGATATGGAGTTCTATCACAAACTGGAGCAGAATTGATGTTTTGTCATAGCTTTAGCTTCTCAATATATCAACACTTTGTTCCATGTTTTGTATATCATCTTGTTTATGGTTTAGTATTACTTTTGCTATCTAAATCAAATGCGAATGATATAATTTTATTACTGTTATCCATATCTTGTCTCTTCCAAATAGATAAAAGACATAACAATTGTTAGTTCAGTTTTGTGAATGATAGCTTTTCCTTCTTCGTAAATTGAACTGTAATATATAAGTTTTCTGCATAATAGGTTTCCCTTATTGCAGGAATTTATAATCAGAAGATTGTTATGATTTTCTTTTATGTCTTGTTTGTCCTGTAAAACACTTCAAGAAGCAGCATAACTGATCGTTTATGAGAAGCTTAAGGACTAAACGGTGTGAATTTCTTCCTCCAACCAGCTTAAGAAGTCATCATACACAGGGCAGACTTGGAGCGTTTCCAGGTCAATTAGCTTGTTGTTTACTGTTTCAATTAAGTAGTTTAATTTAGATGTAATCTTAATTAGATTTATATTAGATTGTTTAATTTCAGTAATTATTTAGGTCGTTTAATTTCAGTAATATTTATTTCTTTTTCATAAAATATAAAAAATCAAAAAGAGATTCTTGGCTGTCTTAGGGTAGAAAATACGTGAGTTTTGTAGGTTTTAATCAAATCTGTAGGTTGTTCATTGTGTACATTTGTGAATAAGAGATATTATAACTGATAATTAGATAGTTGATTTGAGTTATTATAAGAGTAATTTATAGTTTGCAGATAGAATAGTTAGAGTATTGTGCAGTTCCTTTTCTTTGCTTTATTAGTTTCTAGTTTCCTTTATTTTTATTTAGTCTAGTTTGTTTCATTAGTTGTATTTAGAGTTATATTACTTAGCTCAGATCATTTCTCTCTTTGGTTTTCATAGAAGACCTTAGAGCGGCCAATAGAGCCGTTAAACTCGTCAGGGTGGTCCATTCCAACCGTCTTGGGTTATTTAGACAACCCCGGACCGGTTCCACTCTCCCAGTTGACGGACAGTCAATTTCGCCCATAAAAAAATGGCGCTAGAAGGAGGGCCTAAACTTAATTAATGGCACGAGGTGGTTGCAAGACTCCTTCCCCCCCTAATCTCTCCCCTATAGTGACTAGAAGCCGTTCATTCGATTAGTATCCCCCCTCAAACAACAACTACTTCAACCGAAGATCCATAGATCACAGTTGATCCAGCAACCCCTAATCCTATAGGTGGTGATATACAAGAAATTTTTAGACAATCTCTTATTAAATCACAGAAAGCCTTTGCTAGTCTTAGGCAACCAAATCGCCTGTGGGGTCAACCTTTAGACTTCTCTGAAGTCAGAGAACAATTAGGTGATATAGACCTTACTGTGAATCCTACAGATCCAAACACAAATCCTGCTGCAGGAGGATCTGGGATACCTCCTTCACCACCTCCCTCATCTCCTTCTTCTTCTGGAGGAGATTCCTCTTCTGACGAAGGCAAACCACCTTCTCAGCCTTCCACACCTAATTCCCCAATGGAAAATCAGAACAACCCTGCTAGACCTTGGTTGGACAAGGATGTTGTAGCTGTACCTGGAGACCAACACCCTTTACCTAAGCACCCGGAGAAATGGCTTCCTAAGTTTGATCCTGATTCAAAACAGATAACTGAAGATCATATCAAAAAATTTATGTTAGCCATAAGACTCCGTAACGTTGAACATGAAGATGTTGTCTGTAGGTTGTTTCCTTACACCTTTGAGGGTAATGCATCCACTTGGTATTTTTCCCAACAGCCTCACACTATAGTGTCTTGGGAAAAATTTGAGTCATGCTTTTTGGAAAAATTCGGAGATGGAAAACCTCCGGAATTCTTAGTCATGGATCTTTCAAACTTAAAAATGAACGCAAAAGAAAAAGTTAAAGATTTCAATCAAATATTTTTAACACTTAAGAATAGAATCCCTGCAGACTCCATGCCTGTGGAGAGTTTGGTAATAGCTTACTACACTAAAGCTCTACATCAAAGTATAGCTATTTGGGTGAAAAGATCCAAAAATGGGTGAAAAGATCCAAAAAGGCCATGTTGTTAGAAGCCTTCGAAGAGGCTACGCAAATTGAAAAGGACATTCTTAGTCTTAAGGATTCTTCTAGCAATGAAACTGAGACTGTTTTTTCTTCCAAGAAGAAGATTGAAATTCTCCCCAGACTTACACAAAATAAAACTCAATCCGAAAACTCTGATTTGGAAAACTTAACCAAAGTTGTACAAAAGTTATCTAATCAAGTTATAGACTTAAAAAGGTTGACTGAGGAAGCCTCTTCGAGTAAAGGACCCTACAAACCTCCTTTCCGAAAGCCTTTCCCAACAAACCAGCCTAATCCAAAACCTGAAGGCTTGAACCTAGAAAGTTTGCAATATGCTCTACAGACAATTCTAGGAGCCTAAGATGACTTGATCCCTCCTGAAATTCCTCAAGAGGAAGTCGAGTAGGAAACAACTCAAGAAGAAGAGTCTTCTCCAAATATCTTTGGACATTTCTTGGATAGTATCTTTCAAGACAACTTCGAGACTGTTCATCCTTATAACACTAGGAGTAAGACAACAAGTAAACCTCCTGCCGAGAATACTACAACTTCCCCCCCAATGCCATCTAAATTAGTAGAAACTAAACAAATTTATGCTAGCCCTAAATTAGATTATGATGTTGTTGAAGATCTTAAAAAATTACGGGCTAACATTTCTATTTATGAGTTGTTGAAATTTCCATTTTTTTTACAGAAGATGTTGCAAAATATTTTTGATAATGGCAAGAATGGTAATTCAAACGGTAATAAGGTTGTGCAAAGCAAAGTTCCACAGAAGACTTCCACAAAAAGCAATCTTGATCCTCAAGATAAAGGAATCCTTCCTATACCAAATGTAAATAATGTTAATAATGTAAATAATAATGTACATAGTGTGAATAACTCAGATAAGGTAGTCTTAGAAACTGCGAGTAAGAAAACACAAGCTACCTCTCTAAATACTCGCAAGAATGTTCCTCCTTTTCTTTTAAGTTTCGAAATCTTCAACAGAAATGTGCATAATTGTATGCTTGACTCAGGAGCATCGTCAAATGTGATGCCTTGGTCAGTCTGCCAAAATATTAACACCGAAGTAGAACCATCTTCTTTGAAAACTATACAACTTGATAGAATGGATGTTAAAGTTATAGGCAAACTAAAAAATGTATTGATCAGATTATCGTCTAACCCTAAGGTTCATCAGGTTATTGATATAATTGTGGTGGATATTCCAGAAGTGTATGGTATGTTTTTGAGTAGGGACTGGTCGGAGCAGCTACATGGTTACTTCGCAACAGACTAGTCTCACTTATGGCTTCTAGAAAACGGCAAGCCCAACAAGATCAGGGTGAATCGTGAGCGTTACCTCAATTTCACGGTAACAGACTTAAATGACCCCAATGAACCATATACACCTCTGGCAAATTCACCTGAAGTCCAAGGGATGGATACCTACTTCGAAAATTTCATGGCTGAAATTTCACCTATCAACAACCCAGAACAACAATCCGAGATCAAATCATGTACGCAATCAACAGCTTCTATCCAATAATCCTATGAACCCGATGGAAATCAAATTTGGTCTTTATATTTCGACTGTTCCAAGTCTAAAGAAGGAGCTGGTGCAGCCTGCATCATTATTGATCCGGCAAGTAATAAAACATTATTGGCTTGTAGATTAGAATTTGAATGTACTAACAATATTGCAGAATATGAGGCTTTATTACAAGGTCTCAAAAAAGCCTTAGACATGCACATTCAAAATCTAGTTGTATTCGGCGACTCTGAGATAGTGGTCAGGCAGGTGAGAAATTCTATACATTGTCTTTCCCCGCATCTCAAATGTTACCAGTCTGAGGTATGGAGTTTAATAAACAAATTTTCTGCTTTTAATATAAATTCCATTCCTAGATTAAATAATGCTGAAGTAGATTTACTCGCTAATGTTGCCTCTAAACTTCTTCCTGCAGAAGGCTTATCCCCAAATGCATTCTCCATGGAGCTATTGTTTCGACCATCTATTCCAGACAATATCACAAATTGGAGAGTATTTGATGATGATCAGCAGATCATTAACTTTCTGCACATGGAAGAAACCTTCCAAGATGCTGTGATAGATGAACAAACGCATGATGACAATTTGCATGAATTTACGGTAATACCTAATCCGAAACCTCCTGAAGCTCAATCGGACATGGTAAATTCCATACCCAAATCTGTTGCTAGACTAGAAAATTTTTATGATTTTGAAGATAAATTTAAAAACACGGTCAATTGTAAAACCAACAGTTCCTCATTATCTTATGAAAAAGTCAATTTAGGAACTAGTGAAAACCCTCAGTGTATTAACTTAGGCTTGGGATGTTCTAAGCAAGAAAAAGTTGGTTTTGTTAAATTATTCAAAGAGTTTAAGGATGTCTTTGCTTGGACTTACGATGATCTTAAGACATTCGATCCTAATATTATACAGCATGTCATCCTAATGAAGCCTCAAACCTTGCCTTTCCAACAGAAACTGAGGAAAATGCATCCTAAGATAGAACCGACCGTACAAAAAGAATTGAATAAACTCCTAAGTGCTAAAATAATTTTTCCTGTTAGACACACTCAATGGGTATCCAACCTCGTCCTAGTACGGAAGAAAAATGAGGAAATTCAACTTTGTGTCAATTTTCGGAACCTCAACAAAGCATCCGATAAAGATAATTATCCTGTCCCTCCCATGGAATAGATACTTCAACAAGTATCTGGTTCCGAGAGGCTATCCTTATTGGATGGTTTCTCTGGATACAACTAAGTCTTGATGTCTCCGTCAGACCAATTAAAAACTACCTTCCATACACCGTGGGGCACTTATGCTTATCGAAAAATTCCCTTTGGATTGATTAATGTTGGTGCTACCTTTCAGAGAGAAATGGATATTGCTTTCCAAGGCTTGATCAATCACTCTATAGTAGTCTACTTAGATGATGTGACTGTTTATTCCAAAAACAAAGACGATCATCTGGCTCACTTACGAGCCGTTCTGCTCCGTTGTCGTAAATACGACATCTCTTTGAACCCCAAGAAGTCCATCTTTGCAGTAGAACAGGGTAAACTACTAGGATTCATTATGTCTAGTGATGGAATGATTATTGACCCCGAGAGGACCCAAGTCATCGCTAAACTTCCTCCACCTACCTCCAAGAAATCTATGCAGTCTTTCCTTGGCCAGATTAATTTCGTGAGAAGATTTGTCCCCAGTTTCTCCAAAATGGTCAGGCCTCTCCAGAACCTGACTAAGAAAGACACCCAATATCACTGGGGGCCCACAGAAAACCAATCTTTCAATGCTATAAAGAAGGCCATAATAGAATCTCTGTCTCTCATGAGCCCTGATTTCTCTCAAGACTTTACACTCTATACTTTTGCCTCTGATCATTTCTATGCCGCAATTCTAACTCAGAAGAATGCTGAGAACAATGAAGTACCCATCGCCTTTATGAGCTCTTCTTTCAAAGGTGCTGAACTTAACTACCCAGCAGTCGATCAACAAGCCTACACTGTCTTCAAGGAAGTTAAGCATTTCCGGTCTTATCTTTTGAAGTCAAGGACCAAGGTCATTGTCCCTTACCCTGCCGTTAGGAACTTGTTAGTGCAAAAAGATTTAGGAGAGAAAAGAGCCAACTAGGTCACCTCCTTGCAGGAGTATGACTTAGAAATCACCCCAGCCCAAATTGTGAGAGGCCAAGGGTTGTGTAAATTGGTAGTTGATTTGGAAATTGAACAACAAGAAGATAGTGATATGTCAATCCTAGAACAACATGATCACAGTTTGATTTGTTGCATGCAAAACCTAGTGAGTCCTTGGTACGATGATATTAGACACTGTCTTCAACATGGATCAACACCCCGTCACCTTGACCCTGCCAAGAGAAGAGCATTGAGACTAAAGTCTGCCTCCTTTCATCTAGTTAACAATATACTGTTTCGTCAGAATTTTGATGGCGTACTGATGCGTTGTCTCGAGAAGGACGAAGCAGAGAAAGTTTTTCTTGATTTGCATGCAGGAGAAGCTGGTGGTCACTTTTGTGGCGATACCACTGCTCATAAAGTATTAAGAGCTGGTTATTACTGGCCAACACTTTTTAGAGACGCCCATGCCTTGTGCCAAAAATGTATCATTTGTCAGAAAGCGTCAGGGCGATTACCAAAACCAGCCTTCCCCTTGCAGCCTGTTACATTCGATTCTCCTTTCCAGCAATGGGGCCTTGACATCATTGGTCCTATTAACCCTCCATCCTCACAACAACACAAGTACATTGTGACATCCACTGATTACTTTACTCAATGGTCTGAAGCCGCCGCACTAAGAACCGTTAACACAAGTCAGGTGATCTCGTTTCTGAATTTGAATATCATCACCCATTTTGGCCTCCCTGATTGTCTAGTCTTTGATAACGCTTCATACTTTTCTTCTCTTGAGATGAGTGAGTTCACCTTAGAAAAGGGAATAAAGCTGAAGTATTCTGCTAGTTATTACCCCCAGGGCAACGGCTTAGAAGAATCAAAAAACAAGAACTTGATCAAGATTATGAAGAGGAACGTGGCTGAAAATCACAAGAACTGGCACAATGCACTGCTGAATGCACTGTGGGCTGATAGGGTGACACCCAAAGCCGCTATAGGTAATTCCCCCTTTTTTTTCGTTTACGGCAGAGAAGCCATTTTGCCTCCTCATGTTCTTCTTCCTTCACTCCAATTGTCACAAAAAGTTCAAGAAGAAGAATGTCCCCCTTTAGAAAGTCGTATTAACGCTTTGATGAAGTTAGAAGAAGTAAGAACCCAAGCCAAGCGTAAATTAGATCAACATCAACAACTGATTAAAAGATGGTTTGATTCTAATTCTGCTTCTGATAGGAATTTTGAAGTAGGCGATCTCGTCTTAAAGTGGGACAAACCACACGAAGGGAAGGGTGAACACACCAAGTTTCAAAATCTGTGGCTTGGGCCATTTTTGATTGTTGAAAAGTTGGGTCCTAGTTCTTTTCATTTTCAGAATCTTGAAGGACAGCCTGACGCCTACCCGATGAATGGCCAAGCCCTGAAAAGATACTTTGCCTGATTTCTATCCTTGTATATTATGTAAATATTTCTTTTGTTTTTAATTTTTGCCTTTGTGTTCGTTTTGACTTTGATTTGATTGATCAGTTTGGTGTGTTTTTTGAAACATATGCATGCCTGTGTACTGAGCCATTCAGACAGAGACCATGGGAAAATTTCTTCGCTGAAATAACTTCTGAAAGGTTGTATGAACATCGGTGATATATTTCTAAAAAATGAAAATGATGTTGGAAAATTTTGTTTGAAAGAAGTTCACTAATTTCAATCTCTGAGTGAAGTTTGTCATGATTATCTTTATCTTTTTACGCTGTCCCTTTTCCATAAAGGAATGACTCAAAAGGATGTCTCCCTGTCGTGGTAAGTTGTTTTAGAAATAAAATATTTCTAGAGCTGAATCAAGGACAGTATTACAAAATTCTGATGAGGTCTGAAAAAATATGACAAAATACCAAGAATTTTCAGCGTCACCCTGCTCAGCTATTTATAAAAGAAAAACAAAATAAAAATATTAATATGAGCTATGGGAAGTGTTTGTAAACCCATCGAGATACTGAACAGGTCTGCTGGCAGCGGGTAAATGCAAGCATGGCGCTAAGACAACTTCACCGGGGTACTGAACAGGCCCGCTAGCAGCAAAGCAATGTCGGGTAAACGAAAATCTGTAAAATTACAAGAAACCTCTTTTGAAAAGTCCTTTATTCTAATCTAGAACTTCTTGATAGGATACAGATGTTCGAGTGGGTTAAATGGAAACCCTATCGAGGCTATGGATGCCTGCTGGCAGCAGTGGCCATGCCAACAGTATTGAATATTTTATCATAAAAATCATGACTTGCTGATCTTAAGACTGTTATTGGTTCGCATCTTTTAAAACATAGCTGGAAAAGATGGTAAATGTTGATGTTGGTACGATTTTCTGGTTGTTGTTTTTGAGTTGAAATTTTTCTTTGTTGTCCTAATCTGAATTCATTTCTTCTGACAGAGATAACTGCTTCTCCCAGTGTGTCACCATTGTTGGCAGCCAATTCAATTTTTTTTCGATTGCCCTAAAAAGATGCCTACACCTATTGTCTCCTAAACAACAAGTCATTGTCTCATTTTGCAACTAGACATTTGTTTCATTTTTGCGACAATTGCAATTTTGTTTCGATTCAGTTTTCACAACTGAAAGTGTGAAAACCCCTCCATCGTTACTTGGATTGTTAGGATCTGCTTATTTGATATGACTTTCAAACTATATCCATTCACTTTCATTGCGCAACTTGATTTCTTTGGTAAAGCATTGAACATGTTAAGTTATGAGTTATGTTTGATTTCATAAGGGTCACAATTGATTTTGGTTTTATATATGATATGATTCTTATTGTTTTGAGCTCTTAACTTATCGATTTCATAAATTCATTGGTTGCAATGTTTTTACAATTTGATTATGCCAAAAAACGCATGGGTTATATCACAATTTGGTTTCATATTTGAGTGGCAATGTTTTACACTTGTCGCATTGGTAAAACCTTTGGATTTCATGTTGGATCGAACTATACACTTGGCGCATGAATATAACATATGGTATTTTTTCTACGGTTGATCGATGGAACGTTGATATGGTTAAACACCGATGTGGGTTGGCCGATTAATATGTTTTAAACGTTATGATTACTGATGGGAAAGCGCTATACCCAGCCATTAATACACTGCATGGCAGTGGTAATCCCACCACCTTCACACACATTACATTTATTCATTCCCCTTTGAGTGCTTGCAGCTGTTAAGCCCTATCGTTTTTACTCCTGCGTATGGTATTGTTCAAACCAAACCCTATCATGCACAGAAGCCATGGCTCCTGTCGCAAGGGTCGAGCCCAACGGGTGCCAAGCATTACTAATGTTTGATGGCGCTTATAGCGACCTAGAGAAATTTGGGTGGCTCCCGTTTATAAAGAAGTTCGATGGTTACAACCCTATCATGGCTCGGCAATTTGCGTTATCATTCGATGGCTGCCGAGCCAAAGTTGGAGATGTCCAACTTGAAATTGATGAACAGTTCCTTAGCTCGACAACCAGCCTACCTGTTACTAGAGACAGGTGGTCGAAGAGTTGCAAGGTAGATGACGTCCCGTGGACTTTGCTTTTTCAATATCGGATGGTGAACTCATGCGATAGAGGTTTGCCTGCAAAAATGTTAAAACCACGCTGGCATGACCTGCTAATGATAATCAAGCAATTCATTACTTGCGAGGGAAGGTAGGAGTTCGTTTTCCTATTTCACCTTCGTCTATTGATGGTTTTTATGGCTTTCAAACTTAGTATGCCCCACTACCTGCATAGAAGTTTGTTCAAGATGGCTAAAAGGTACAAGCATAGCTAGGCCGATACCAGCCTCTTCCATTTGGGGTTGATTAAAATGATTATGGTTTATGAATTGGGGTTACGTCGTGATTCTTGGCATTATTTTCTCAGTCGTAATGGCTTCGAAGAATCAAACCCTCCACAGGTTGATAAACCTATGGTGACCGAAAGCAAACCTATCCCTGTGCCTTACAGTGTTTTGCTACCCAGACCTCTACCTGACCCACCTACGAATTTGCCTATGGCTGTGACTAAACAAGTTGAAATTGATAAACCCGCAACCAAAAATCCTAAAGCTAAAATTGGTGCTAATTCTAAAGGCAAGAAAAATGCTAGGTTAACCTCTCACATGGCGAGAAATAAACCCAAAACCCCTGCCAAATCAGAGACTATCGTGGTTAGCGAGGACTCTGATTCATAGATTGAACGTTTTCTCGTCGACGAGTATCCTTACTCGGAAGGCTTGTGTGACAAACCTCCTTATGACTTTGTCAAGAATTTTCCACCTTGTCTGCGGGATGACCCTGATTTTCCTAGCATTGAACTACCTCAAGGAACCCTCGGTGAATCATCGAAAGCCCCATCTGCCCAACCATCTTTTCCACCTTGCGATCAGTGTGGGTTATGGTTGGAGAGATTGTTATCCACATTTTTGGTTATCAAGATGATATTATGATTATGTCATGATGATGGAAGAACAAACTCTTCATTAAGAACATTTTCCTGAAGGAGGTTACACTTGTCATTTTCCTAAAATCATATTTTGAAAATAGTTCACAGGCTGCATATATACTCTCCTGCGAAAATCCTTAATTCCCGCATGCTGCATTCAACTTGACTGCGGACTTCCCGCACTGTGTGAATGGTTAGAGTGCGGACATATTTTTAAGAAAGAAAAATAGATAAGTTCTCGATTCTTCTAGAAGGAATCTTCTATAGTACGCAGGCTGCATATATATTGTCCTACGGAAATACTTGATTTCCGCAGGTTGCATTCAGTCTGACTGCGGAATTTCCGCACTGTGTTAATGGTCAGGGTGCGGAAATGTTTCTTAAGGGAGAAAATGAATAAGTTCTCGATCCTTCTAGAAGGAATCTTCTAGAAGAATGAGTTGGAGTTCGAATGGTTGGCAAATTAATGAATCTCCAGATATCTTGGGATTACATTCTATCCAAGTAACTAAACAATCTTTTCCTATATATTGAAGGGATGATTCATGGAAAGAGTTAGTAGCAAATTAGCAAGAGTAAGATATTGGAGAATTGGTGAACTATTGTATGGAGAATTGCTGCTGCAGCAAATAGAGACAGCCACAAGGTCATCACAAGTAGTGCAAGTTCTTCATGCATGATGAGCAAATGTGTGTGTGTCAAAGCTAGAAGCCGTTGAAAGGGGATCTACGACATCAAGGCTCAGGTTGTATATTTCTCTTTCAGTTAATATAATACATGAATATGTCCCTTTCCCATAATGATGATATCATCTTATTACATGATTCCTTGATCACATGTATAGTCTAGAGTTTTGAATATATTAATGTCTTTGCTGTGATTGGTTTGTGTTGTTGTGATTGGACGACGCAAGAGCATTGTGGCAGAGCGAGGATCAATAGAGATAAGGAGAGCTTTCATAAAGTAAGTACATCATCCTTCTTCTCTTGTCCATTCAATACTTTAGAACTAGGGAAAGAGTAGTATTCTGTCACAGTTT
>CBVK0100543186.1:0-17835 GCA_900067695.1 Picea abies | reverse complement strand
GAGAAGCTTTTTACTGCTTTGTCGGGAATCCCTGGGCGAAGCATCACAAAGGTTCCAATATTGGCTTTTAACTCTTGCCAGCTACTTTTACCCTCTGGGCCTTGTTATCGCGCAATTTGTACTTGTCCCAAAGGGAAAGGCTAAGGGAGGCAAATTGGCGTAATAGGAGGTTATCCTATCACTGTCACCTTAACAAGATACCTCTTTCTATTCAGGGATGATAGCTCAGGGGAGACATCTACGATGACCTGGGGGTTTGAGAAGACAAAGGTTAAAGTGTCAATAAAAGGTATCCCCTCTCACAATTCACATCGATTAGAAAGTTCGAAAGTTTTAATCAATGAAGCAATGATGTTCTTAGATGTATGCCCAGAACAAAGCAAAAAGAAAACAATATCTTTTGCAATTAGAATTTGATGTTAGTGCTTCATAAAACCTTGGACTTGTCAATAAAAGCAATAAGTTGATGCAAGATGAAGCAAACAAAATTTTATAACAACAATGGATACAAGATAATAGCTTCACAATAAATGCCTTAAAAGAGCTTCACAATGACCCAAAATAATAACCCAATAATAGCAATGTACTAGCAGTTGTCTGAAGCTAATTAGGTAGTGTAAAAATTAATTTTTGCAATTGCTTTTAAGTGCTTTTACTGCTGTAATAAATGGCTGTAGCTTACTTTTGTAACAACAAGAAGATTAGTGAATTAGTCTAATCTAGGTTTAGGAAATGTCAGTGGGTTGCTTGAGGTAAAAGATTTAAGGGTTGGTTTCATCAATCAATCAAATTCAAGCTCTAAATCAGTGCCTTTTAGGGCTAATGGAGTCACTTTGCAGCAAAAAATTTGAAGGAAAGAAATGATAATGTAAGAGCCAAGGACCGAGAAGGATGACGATTGAGGTGTTGGTAACCCAAGGCCTCAATCAACAAGCCTTAGAAAGAAAACAACCACTAGGAAGTATGTAACCCTAGGCCTTAACGGTTTTTCTTCTTCTTTAGCTCAAGCTTGAAACAATTAATGGCTTGATGAAGCAAATGATACTAGAGTGCTGCAATGGCAGGGCTCTAGTACAATACTTCAAAGGTAGGGTTTCTAGCACAATCTAGTAGGTGAAAAATTGTTAAGACAAGGACAATAACATGTGCTTGTTTTCCTAGGGTTTTAAACTAGCAATTTCATAATCTTGGAATAAATGCAAAGTAAATGTACCATAACCATTCAAAGAAAAGAAGGATTGCATAAATTCACTTACATCCACCAAGAATAATCTAGCAATAAGCCTAGTTGAAGATTTTCCACCAAGAAAAATGCCAAGAAACACCAAATTTAGCCTCCTCCAAGAAGTGTGCCTAAAATTTCAGCCAATAACCCTTAAGTAGGGCGCAAATTTCAGACCTCACTTGTGAGTGAATGAATGATGATAGAAATACAAGGGCAAAATCCCCTATTTATACAATGAAAATGACCTTTAATTACAAAATTAGGTCAAAAAGGTCGACATGGCCAGTTTACATGAGAAAATCGATTTTTACACAAAATTATTCAATAAAACCCTAATTTTATCTTTTTAGGGTGATGTCATGCCCCTCCTAGGGTGACGTTAGCCTCCCTGCTAGAATGTTATCCCTCCAAGTGAAACGTTGGGGTTCAAAACCCCGCAGGCACTACCACACCTGCCAACCCAAAACATACTCAAGATGGACACCTCAACTAGGTGACGTCAAGGCTCTGAATGATGACGTCAAGGGTCTTCAAGGGCCAACATCATGGTGGGAGGGAAAGACCCCCCTGGGTCCAGTCCTGCCGGGCTGTCTCTGGTGGAACGCCCTCCTCTCTCTCTGGTGCAAGCCTCTGGTATATGTTTGCCCCTTGCTGGGGTCTCAACATCCATCTGGTGGGATTTTAGCCCTATGGAGGTCCGAGCTAATCATCTCCCCATGTGTACCTGTCCGTCGGGCATGGTCCTATAGCAAAAACAAGTACGCTCTCCATGGGCTCATAAGTCATAGGGATCATAGCAATGTCAATGACATCTAATAATCAAGTTATCTAAACATGTGCATAAAACCCCCTTTTCCCAGGCTCAAAGATGTTATACTATTCTACAAGCCAGGTTTGAAGAGGGCTTTAGGACGTCCTATTGGGCTGATTCTCCTTAGATGTGGGATGTTTCCAGGTGAAGACCAATCTAGGTCATGTAAGTGGATGAGGTGGTATGGGGATGTTTGGGCAATGGGTGCAGTGATGACAATGAAATGTCTGGCTTACCTGTGGGTGCCTCTGAAGAGGGTGAGCTGCACCTTGTCATGGATGCAAGTGTTTCCAACCCCATTCAATGCCTTTTTTACATTTTTTGTCTTATTGCTTTTTCTTTCAAGAGAATCGTTGGGGGACACTGCCCTGACGTGGTGACCAGTGGTGACAGCGTTACCCACAAGCATTTCACGGAGATGAGAAGGCTGGCTCGAGATGAGACCCCCTTTCTCTTGGCTATGTCACTAAGAGCCACTACCCTGGCGTGGTGACCAGCTGAATGGTAGTGTCATACAGCTACATGCCCATGGACCTAATAGGCTAGCTCGTGATAAGACCCCCTATCCTCCAACTAGGTCTTGAGTTTATTTATTTTATGAGTCCCTCCTTTTTTTTACTGAGAAGCCTTTTATTGCTTTCTCGAGGATCCCTGGGCAAAGCATTTGAAGGTTTTGTTCTTTTTGCTTTTATCTTTTGCCAGCTACTTTTACCCTCTGGGCCTTTAGCCCCTTCTTCCCACAAGGAAAAGTACAACCCTTTACTAGCTTGGAAAACCCAATGCCCGAACCAATGTAGGGGATAGATGAGAGGGAATATGATGAAAAGTGATAAGTATGGTGGGAATGGATAATGACCTTTCATAAACCCACCCAGTGGAAACTCACTCCTAAGGGAACCAACTTGCTAGGGCAATCGGTCATCCCCCCCAGGTATGGACAAGTTGAAAGGCATAAAGTCCAAGCACACATCATGAAGCAAAAGAGAATCAAATTCACATATTCAAATGTTTTGAGAATTAGAGTGACACATACCATGATACCCAGACTCATTACCTCATGGAGCAAGACCCACTGCTACTTCAAGACCAAGCTGGTTGGATGGATGTTGTTGTTGTTGATAGATGGGATGCACTGAAGAAACGATGGGCCCTTTAGGGCCAAGCTCAAGTCGTATGACTCTCGGTACTCCATGTCTAGGACATGTGGGCCTCGAGACATGATCTCCTTAGTTTTCCCTAGGATAGGGGATAACATATGGCTCCAACTCAAGGACATGTGCTCACCATAGAGTGCATGAGAACCTCAACATCTCTGGCATGACATGCATCTACTAGATCTCAGCAAATGGAAATGATAATATTTGGGGTGGTGATATCACCCTCGCTTATATATGATATAATGGAATAAAAGTAAGAAAGCATATATATACAAATCAAAATGAAACTACAACTATACTATTCTATCATGATATGCAGATAGTATATACAATGAATGCAAATTCCTACCTAACTTACCTCTACTTACCCTTTGGTTGAATGCTAGGTGTAGTCAAATAGCCAGTGAAACCATCCTAGAATTGTCTCATAATACCTACCTCTATGCTTCATCATAAACCAAAACAATGATAAGTCAAACAAAAAAATAACATGACTTAGAAAATGTATTGTATCATCGGAAATCGTAAATTCTAGCTCATGGAGGTGGGAGGGAGGACAAATTTGTGCCAAGTCACATTCTTAGGAAAGTACTCAATCCAACTCAGAAAGGGATCCTAAAAAATCAAAGGTTCAATAGACTAAATCAAAGAGTCTGAAGGTTTTCTACCTTATACATCTTCACAATATTAGGTTTGGGAAGGTACTAGCAAGAACCTACAGGACGACTAACAATTTATTAAGGGAAAGTTGAAAGATTGAGATAACAAACTTCTTCTTGAGGTATTCAACCTACCCTTGAATTCTAAAAGTAATATTTTCCTTATATAAAACTTAATACAAAGGACATGCTTCCCAACTGCATCTTTAGTGACATAGCAAGATAAAATAGTTGAAGGGAGCTGGAAAACATTATCACAAGGATCCTTCTTTGAGCAAGCAATGTCCTCACCTTTATCAATGTCTGAGCACAATAGTTATTGATAATCTTCTTCATGGAATAAATACAAGTGATCAAAGGAATATTCATCAAAATCCTCAAGGTATGACTGAAAATTATTAGGATAACATAGCACGAGGTCATCCTTGGGTGTCTGAAAAAGGTTCATAATCATATCATCTCCTTGTTGCCAAATGTCAAAATTACTAGTAACCTCGTATGATAATTGTAAAGGAAACCTTTGGAAATGACCCTCAATGTCATAAATGGGATCCCCATCATATCCAATCACATCCAATTTACGCTTTCTGACATGTATGAATTCATCAATATTATCAACAAATTCATCATCTTTATCATAACATGAAGGGTTTAAAAAATCCAAGGGTTCCTCTAACACTTATTCACTTTCCAAATCATAAAATAAAGAATTATCAGACTCTTGGAAAGGAAAATAACTTACCATGTTTAGTTCTTCTTATGCAGGAGCTTCAAGGACTTAGATAACTTCATTAAATGGAAGAGCATTCATCATTGTTTCATCCTCATGACTTGTTTCTACATCTTCAACTTCATAATAAGGAGGATATGTTTTTTCCAAGGATTCTCTTTCTTCTTCCCCCTCTAACTCATAGAATAAGTTACCATCAAAAACTTGAAAAGGAAAGTGACTAACCTCATCCTCTTCTTCTTGTGCAGGAGGAATAGGCTCTTGGATGGTTTCATTAGAAGGAGGGGCACTCATCAATACTTCATCATCATGTTTGATATCTGTAGGCTCTCGCTCTTCAACCAGGTCCTCATTATCCTTGGTAGGAGAATGAATAAATTCTTTCTCTTCCTCATGGGATTGGAAAACCTCATTAGGATCCTTCTCCTCAACCTCGTGTTGGTTGATGACGTGTTCCCTTATTTCAAATATCTCAAGGGAAACTAATCTCTCAAGACTAAGGGTATATGGGGTACCTTTGGGGTCACCAATTTTAGTTTTTGGAGTAAAAAGGTGTTCTTGATTGAACAAGGAGATATTTTCCTTGATTTGTATAGTTGTGTGATAAGCTTCTTGGACTGTTCTTGGCCTTTTTTTACTCAGGAGAAACCCTAAATTCACTGAGAGTGCATTGATATAGAGGTCAGCGAGGTACTTGTCTTTAGGGTGAAGGATTCTAGGAATTTGGTGTAGCAAATTCTCAAACGTGGTAGTGAATTCCCTGATAGTCTCATTATGAGTTTGTTTCATGTGTTCAAGCATTTTAATCAGCATGTGGATATATTTTGTTTTAATACTCCATCTTTTGAGAAAGTTTTCTTCTAATTGGTTCATGGATAATTGGTTCATGGTATGGCATCAGGGAGACTGCCATACCATTTCCTAGCATTGCCATGAATACTGGCAGAGAAAAGTTTCATCGCCAAATATTCAGCATCATCACTGATAGGGTGGAGTTGAAATAAATCCCAGAAATTATCCATGTAATCTTCGGCTATAACCCCATCATTACCAGTGAATCTAGGGATCCATTTTTCATACCTCAGAGGCATTTGTCGAGGGTAACCCATAATTTTACTCATATCCAAGGGTTTAAAATTACCTGGGTACCATTAAGAAGCCATGGTTGGATTTGTCATTTGTGGAGTCACCAGATAATCCTTCTAGGGATCATCAAAAGGAAAAGAGGGGATCACCCGTAGTGGAGTCGCCAGGTAATCTTTGTAAGATAAAGGCTTGGAAGGTAAGGCTTACCAAAAAATCGTTGTCTTGAGAAATATTGACTCAGTGTTCCCTGGCACCGGCACCAAAATGTTATCGCACAATTTGTACTTGCCCAAAATCCCAAGGCAAGTGGGTACAGAACTGGTGTAAATGGGAATAACCTATCATTGTCACCTTAATAGGAGATCCCTTTCTATTTAGGAGTATATCAAGACTACCCCAGGGGATATGTCCTTGGTGACATGGGGGATTTGAGAAGGCTAAGGAAATTAATCACAAGGAATCCCTTCCCCTCTCACAGATCACTCAAATCAAAGGGTTATTTATGTCTTATAGAGATGAAGCAAATAAATAATATTGTGTACCTGCCCAGAACAAGACAACAAGGAAAAAAGGAGCACTTTCCAAGTACCAAAATGATTGTTAGTGCTTTATAAGACAATGAACCTTCAAAAAGTAAGCTAGCTCATATGAATTTTCAGCAATACAATATTTTATAACAATTAATATTTTATAACATCCACAAGAATTATGCCTTAAAAGTGCTTGAAAATAACAAGAAGAAATAGCTTTAACCTAGTTGAATGATAAAAGATTGTTACAAGCATGTTTGGTAGTGTCTAGCTAGAAAAATAGGTCACTTTTGTAGAGAATTTGTTGTAGTTAGATGGCTGTAGAAATATTTTGCAACAACAAAAAATTCAAATGGTCAAAAGTGCAAGAAAACACCATACAAAGTTAGCACTTGCCTAGCAAATTGACTAGCAATCATCACAATTGAGTTTTGAATGAGTTAAGTGCAAGTTGTGTAGGTAAATGTATCCAATCAATGTATGTTTGTATGGATGAAGCAATGTTTTGCAACAACAGCAAGTTAGTTAAGGAGTTAGTCTAGTTTAGGGTTAGAAAATGTTAGTGAAAGCTTCAAGGACAAAAATTTGAGTGTTTCTTTGATCAATCAACACTTGTAAGTGGTAGATTAGTACCTTTCTAGGGTAATGGAGTCAATAATGGAAGAAACAAATCTTAGAGGAAAAATAGAAATGATAATTTTATGTCAAAGGGATGGAAAGGATGAGAGAGGTGTTGGTATCATGTTGGCAGCAGGCTGAAGTGGAAAGAAGGATGATCGTGGGGAAAGAAATCATGCAGAAAGCAAAGTAACAACTGGAAGGAAACACAGCATGCAAGAAAGTGTGCATAAGGAAAGCGACAGCTGGATGAAGGAACAAAATGTGCACATGGGAGGAAGGCCTAATGTCGGTAGGGTTAGGGTTTTGGTAACGAATTGTAATGGCTGAAGAGCCAAATATGTATAAATACTGATATTGATGTATTGTGGACGAGTTCTGTATTTTTGAGGGATTTTGTAGTTGTTTCAATTTAATTAGTAGTTGGATTTTCATTATCATAGATATGTATGAGTTGATGTGATATGTAATGTTTTTGTACGAACTATTTTGTAAGTTGTTGAGCTAGAGGAGAGGAGATAAGGTAGATATTGAGGATTAGATCGCAGGCTGAGGAGCCTGGTGTGGTCTAGTTCACCTCATGTAGACCTTACCCATCTGAGGAGAATTGTAAGGGTGTGACATTGTAGATGCATAACTACCATAATAAAAGAGCCAAGAGCTAAATCTTTGTGGACGTAGCCTAGGAGGGGGTGAACCACGGTAATTTATGTGTAATGTGATGAATGTATGCATATATTTATCCTCTTTTCAGTAGTTAAATATTTTTCTTAATGAATGAATGCGTTATTATATTGATATGAAATATGGTTGTGTTATTAAGGAAATAAGTTATTGAAGGTAATGCACATTCGTGAATAACAATAGGTTACAATCACAAGTTATAATAAATGGCTCTGAATACAGATCTCATATCTCATACTCAATCCTGGAATGTAAACACCTGAGTCTCACAACCACCCATTAAAGTTATCTCGGGTGAGACTGTGTGGCACATTCTGTGTGTTGTGTTGCCTTCTGGTTTACCAAGAGGGTCGATAGTTTTAGAGGATTTGTTGGAAACCCAAAAGACATGAACCCTAGGTCAATAAGAAGCTCGGGGTAGAATAGAGGAGAGAAACAAACAAATGGTCTTGTTGTCATTGGTAGGAATAGAGGCAGATTGAGTAGTTGAGATAGGTAGAACGAGGAATGAGCAAAGAAAAGAAGAGAGCAATGAGCCATTAGAAGGGAATGTTGAGACCGTGGAACCCTATGAAAGAAAAAATCGAAAGCTAGTTGAGAACAAAAGAGCTAGAGTTTGAAGAGAAAGACAATAGAAACCCTAGAATAACACCCCACAAATATCTGGACAAATACATGTTTACTGATTTGCACAAAGTCTTTTTCTGTGACTTTCCACATCTATTGCAGGAGTGGATACTAAGGTTGAAGGATAACCATGCAACGAACCGGATTCGATAGTTAGACTGGACCCCAGTACAGATTGAGCAGCTACAACATGTGAACAACAAATTCACGTACGCAGTAGACTTTTGTCTTAACAGTATTGCAGCAGGCTTCATAATAGAGTTTGCAGTTGATACAGTGAAGTCATACAATGCAGCAAAGCACGAATTTCTATGCAGACCTCGAGGAAGGTACATTCGATCACTGTATACTTCTATTAAGATACTGCTATATAACAAAGGTGTAATGAAAATGGAATCAGACAGCTAAACTTCCCTACGTGCATGGGGGAAGGGGGGGAGAACTGATAGAGAGAGGAGGAATGGAAGGAGGTAAGGATAAGGGCAAGAAAGAGGAGGAAAATTTCGACCCAATCATGATGGACGACGACCAGATCAAGTGGATCTTGGCATCAACGGGAAGGACACGTAGTGGAGTACCCTACCAATATAAGGTGAATAATAAGAAGAGAGTTGTAGCCGCGAGGGAAGGATTGGCGAGTGATGAGGAAGAGGTAGAGGATCTCTAGGATGTGGAGCAGATTGAGGATATCCTATGCGCAACATATGAAAGGAAGATGAGAGGTCCAAGATCGGGAGGAGAAGGAAGCCATTCTATCCATATTAATGTCAGTGTGGAACCCATTAACCCATGTGCGACTAATACACCAAAGAGAACACCATTGTTTAGACAAACGAAGTTCAAAGGAAGTACGACAACAAGAAGTACATCTACACAAGGAGAGACAACTGGAGGAGTCAGTCCAGAAAGTAGTATTCAAGTATCTACACCACACGAAGGAGGTAGTAGTTCAGTATTCAAAATGGCAGGACTCGATCCCACCATCAAGTTACCATAATTTTAGGGAGAAGCAGCATAAGACCCTGAAAAGAATTTGTTCATTTGTGCAAAGATCTGGGAAGAAAAATAGATCATTGATGAAGATACCAAACTCACGCAGCTAGCTATTATGCTAAGATATCGTGCGCTGGACTGGTACATGAGTCTAGACATAAACAATTCCCCTGGGATGACAAGGACACTGGCTAACATTAATAATTTATTAATAAGTGAGTTCCATAAGCTGAGCTCAGAGGATCAGTACATGAATGAGATGAAAAAATAAGACAGAAACTAGGAGAGTCTGTATGGGAGATCGATCATAGATTCAAGGAACTGAAGGGAAAGTTAAAATACCTCATGATTGATATGCAACATCAGCACCTGTTTGTCAATTCACTACTCCAACACTTAAAATACCCTTTGCGACAACAAAAATTTCAGACGCAGGTAGAGGCTTTGCAGGAAGCCTTGGAACTAGAAGAGAACCAGTAAGAGCAGACAGACCCATCGATCGAGGAATTGAAGGAGTATTTGAAGAATCTAACATTTCAGTTGAACCAGAATAAGAACAAGGACAAACGAGAAGTCATTTGGTGTACCACATGTAGGATGGAAGGACACCACAAGAACAAATGCCCAACTTTCGCACAATATATGGCAGCAGGTATGCCAAATCCATTACCACTGGGAGGACTATGGTGTGAAATTTGAAAAAAATCGGGTCACTACCCTTATCACTACACTATGATGTAGAAATACCAGATAGTCCCAAATAGTTCATATTTCACCTTTTGTAAGTTAGTGGGCCATGACGATAAAGATTGCAAAACTATGGAGTTGATGTGAGAAAGGACATCATATGCATATAGAGTATAGGCCGAGATGATGATTAGGCAAGCAGTACCACAGTTCAATCCAGACCCAGCTCCATACAACACTACACAATAGTAGTATAATATTGCGCAACAACCGTACAATAACACTCAGTCGCAGTACAAATCGGCACAACCTCAGTACAATACCACGCAGTATAATCAGGCGCCACAGTATAACGCGTTGAGAGGTGATCGAGTAGGCTACAGAGGAGGAGTACGAGCCAGAGGAGGTTTCATACGAGCCAGAGGACCATTCACATGTTACAATTGTCAACAGTCAGAACATTATGCACGAGAATGTCCATTACCACCAGCAACTTGTATGTATTGTCGTGCATCGTACCATGATACAGAGGAATGTCTGACATTACTAGTAAAGATTCAGAAAAAGAGGAATCAAAACAGCCAGAATGTTCAGTGGATCTTAGCCCAAGCAAGGGATTAAGGAAGGAACATCAACATAGTCACTCATGGAGGAGATAAAATAGGCACTGACACAGTAAGAAAGGAACCAGAACAAAATTAGTGGGTGAAGAAGAACATTGAACCAAAAAAGCAGTTCAATGCGTAGAAGGAAAAGGAGATATTCACGAAATCTAGAAAAGAATTTTAGAAGGAGGACATGTCGTTGACTTCAACTGCACAGCAAGACAAGGAAGCACCAAAATACGATATGCCTCCATCATTGGATCATACCAACGGGATGCAACCCATGGAACAAGTAAGTACAATCAAAGGATTTTTTCAATCATGTGCAAAGGTATTAAGTGATCCCTCATCTGTGAAAATATTGCAAAACATACTAGAAAAATGTAGCAGCAAGACATAAGAAAATATAGAACCAAAAACTGTTAATCACCTACACACAAGAAGAAGAAAAATTAGGGAATTTAGACTGAATGCTAACATTGGGGATTTCAATATGGGAGACATAATTCTAGATCTAGGATCAGAAGTGAATGTATTACCAAAGGAGACATGGAAAAGCATGGGAGAGCCAACATTAGGATACTCACCTATTCAATTGAAACTAGCAAACCACCATAGAGTCCTACCAATCGGTAGACTGAAAGGAGTGATAGTAGATCTTGATGGAGTGTGCACTAAAGAAGACTTTGAAGTCATCAAAATAGTGGACAGTGCAACACCTTACCCAGCGTTGCTTGGTCTGGATTGGGTGTTTGACAATCAGGCCATAATCAATTTGAAAACTAGGAAAATTACATTTGAGTCTAGAGAATATAGGGTCATCGCACCATTAGACCCATCAGAAGGGGAGAGGTTTGTATAACCTACTTGCCTAGACTTAGAGGAAATTGTCCAGTTGTACAAAACAACTGCGTGTGATGAAGATTACGTAAACCCAAATGCAAATGGGGTACTCAGTTGGTGAAGAATTAGTTCATGTGCAACAGACTCAGACACCAGTTTAGAGAACTGGCAACAGAGGCTACATGAATTATCCACGTGAATATGTGCAAGAATAGACCGCGCAGTAAGATGGGTAGGCACAGAAATCAGGGAACCAGCCAGTTTCCAAGGATGAAATGATTTGGAAAAATTCTTGACACAATACAAAGATGAAATGTTAGAGAACCAGAGACTGTTAGCACTTGAATTAGCACTTAAGGCCACACTCGCAAAATGGTGGCACGCACACAAGGAGACAATCACATATTGGTACCAATGTAAGTGGTTACTACTCATCAAGTTCGACGCAGAACAAAAAAAAAACAAACAACAGAAGTATGAAAGACAAGGGACACCAGCGAAACACTTGGATAAGTGCAGAATGTTGTGGAAAATGACACCCCTAGAGGAATAGCCTCATTATTTCATACACACTCTAGAGGGCATACCAGTGAATTGGTATATAGACCAGGAATTGCATAAGGGAACTGCAACCTGGACGACATTGCAACAAAATTTTTCAATCACTTTCTCATTTGAACATGAGAACCCCGACATAGATGCAACCCTTAAACAGATTAGAGGAGTAATATTCATAAAAGAACCAGAAGTACAATTGATCAAAGAAGAACAAAAACGGAACAAGCAGACAATCAAGGACATTTTGGCATGTTACCATGTACGGGAGGAAGCACTGAATGAAGATGATCCGCGAAATATTTAGATCAAAGAAGTAGAAGCGAGAGAGATGTGGAAGGCCCACCCATAGAATCTGAAGTCATTTCCACACTGATCAAGATAAATAAAGTTAACATTGGGACAGCTGAGAAGCCCAAAATGGCTAGCATTGGGGATTACTAGGATGAGAAAACAATAGAAAGCATCACAGATTTGTTGTGCAGATACAGTGACCTATTTCCCAAAATATTTATAGAGATGAAGAGTATAACCAAAGAAATAGGACAAATGAAGATACCACTCAGACCTAACATGAGAGCTATTAGACAATGAGCCTACAAATTGAACCCAATATATAAACAGAAAGTCAAAGTTGAGATCACAGGATGCTCGAAGATGGCATCATATAACCATTTGAGGAGTCATAATGGATAAGTACAATGGTAGTACAAGACAAGAAACAAGGAGGTATTAGGATATGCGTCGACTTGAGGAAGTTGAACAATGCATGCCTACACGACCCATTCCCTACACCGTTCATGGATGAAGTGTTATAGAATGTGGGAGGACATGAAGCTTACTCATTCATTGATGGATTCACAGGCTACCATCATATTAATACAGCACATGAGGACATATACAAGACCATGTTTGTGATAGAATGGGGATCTTATCAGTACACAGTCATGTCGTTTGGACTGAAGAATGCACCAACAATATTCTCTAGAGTGGTCATTGCAGCATTTAAAGAATTCATTCATCAATTTCTGGAAGTATACATGGATGATTGGACAGTCTATAGTTTATTGAAAAACCATGTGGAAGTTTTACAGTTGATGTTAGAAAGATGCAGAGAGATGCAGACAGTGCTAGATATCACTAAATATAAAGAAATGCATATTTGGAACACTGTTTGGGATACTATTAGGTCATATAGTATGCAAACAAGGTCTATTAGTAGATCTGGCAAAGATCGCGGTCATTGTTAACTTGCCAGCACCAAAAACAATCTGTCAGCTAAGAGCGACCTCATGACACACAAGATACTATAGGAAATTCATCAAAGGATATGCTCAGATCACTGCACCGATGGAAAATATGTTAAGGAAGGATACAGAGTTTTAGTGGAATGACGAGTGTCAACATGGTTTGGATACCTTGAAGGAAAAGATGGTTACTGCGTCAATATTAGTATTTTCAGACTGGGAGAAGACATTCCTCGTGCATGTAGATGCATTAGTGATAGCACTTAGATCTATCTTGGTGTAGCTAGGAGCAGGAGACTTGGATCACCCGATAGCATTTGCAAGCAGAAATTTATCCGACTTAGAACATAACTATAACACTATAGAAAGAGAAGGCCTAGACATGGTTTGCGCACTGCATAAGTTCAGGCATTACTTATTGGGAAAACACTTTAATATGTTCACGGATCACTCAGCCCTAAAATACCTGGTCAATAAGACAATGTTGGGGGGGGGGAGAATATGTCGATGGTTACTACTATTCCAGGAATTTGAATTTGAAGTAATAGTTAAACCAGGAAAATTGAATGCAGGACATGACCACCTATCAAGGGTCACAAATGGAGAAGAACCTATGAATATCAAAGACAAATTTCCATATGCACAACTATTCTTAGTATAGATTGTTGATGAATACTTTACAGACATCATTCAGTACTTGAGTACAGGTACTGCACTGCAAGAATATAGCATCGTGCAGAAGAAAAACTTGGTAGTCCATGCGGCCAACTATCAACTGATTGCAGGACATTTATATAAGATGGGTGCAGATAGCATATTGTGAAGATACGTGTTAGAACAAGAAATACCAAGAGTCTTAGCAGAAGCCCACGAGGGAATATCAGGAGGAAATTATGCAGTTAAATCTACCGTGTAGAAGGTATTGTGTGCATGACTATGGTGGCCAACGATTCATAGAGACTCGAAGGAGTACTGTCATTATGCCATTACAACCACCAGAAGGGACGAGATGCCATTACAACCACCAGAAGGGACGAGATGCCATTACAACCACAAGTAACATTACAGACATTTTACAAGTGGGAAATAGACTTTGTGGGACCAATCAACCCACCCTCAAAAAGAACAGGGGCTTGGTACATTATCATCGTGATGGAATATTTAACATGGGCAGAAGTCGCACTAGTAAAAGATTGCAGTGCAGAAACAATAGCGCACTTTTTGTTTGAACACTTAGTCACCAGATTGGGTGCCCAAGATTTTTGATGAGCTACCAAGGCATGCACTTCATAAACAACACCATCTGTGCAATGACTAAAGAGTTTGAAGTCCATCATCGGAAGAGCACACCGTACATCCACAGAAAAATGGCACAGTGGAAGCCTTCAACAAAATTCTGGAGAACATGCTGACAAAAATCTGTAACATCAATAGAAAATACTGGGACCTCAAAGTACCAATAGTATTATGGGCATATAGGACTACATGCAAAAAGTTGACAAGGAAGACACCATTTAAACTGGTTTATGGCCAAGAAGCAGTGGTTCCATTAGTATTATTAGTACAAAGCTTGCACGTAGAAGCCATCACACAAATGACAGAACGAGGCATAGTATAGGAGAGACTAAATTAGTTACTGACCATGGAGGAAGACCGAATCTTGGTAGGATTCCACCAACAAGTTAAAAAAATAAAGAGACAAAGCTTTCCACGATAGACACATCAAGAATAAGACATTCAAGGAAGGATATCTAGTACTAATGTATGACAGAAAATCGTTTCAGCACCCGGGAAAGCTCATAATGCATTGGTTAGGACTGTACGAGGTAAAATCTGTCATAGAACGAGGAGATGTACAATTAATAGATTTATTAGGCACAGAACTCAGAGGAATGATCAATGGGAGACGACTGAAGTTGTACAAGGACATTCGACCATCCACCGTGCAGTTAAAAAAAAAAAAAATCGAAAAAGAACGACCATCCACCGTGCAGTTAAAAAAAAAAAAAATCGAAAAAGAACAAAAAGGAAACAAAACCAAAGAAAGCGCAATGCGCCAGAGGTAGAAAGGACACACGAGTTTAGAAACACAAATTCGACAAAGGATAACAGTCACGTCAAAAGGGAAACAAGCGGGAAAAGGAAAGTTGACAAAATCAGTATGACAAGACAGCACTAGGCGGAATTGAATGATGGAAAGGACCGATGGGACACCAATTAATCGCGCCAACTGGAGTCGACAAAGCATAAGTAATAGAAAGTACAAAACTTCTAGAGATGCATTGAACCCGTAGTTATGGTGCATTAAACCCATAATGGAGGAAGTGTCCTCGACAAGCCTCATGGGAAGCCAGTATAACACACGAGCATAGAAGAAACTAGTCTATTCGCGAAAGGAGAAAGGGAAGAGGAAGGTACGACAGAGATAGCACAGACCCAGGAAGAATGTGCAGGATTTATTAGCAATGAAGTGGTATTTCAGGTAGTGGACACAGTCAAGGAGAATAATGTGCAGGTGCTAACACAAGCAACAGAGCTCAAATAAAAGTTTCAAACAATCAACAAGGAAATCGAGGAAGCTCGAAAGGATTAGGTGGCTTGGGAGGAGACACGTGTCAGTGTTGGGGGCCTGTTGGAGGCAAGCCTAAGTGGAAAGAAGGATGATCTTGGGGAAAGAAAGCGTGCAGAAAGTAAAGAAACAATTGGAAGGAAACGCAGCATGCGCACACGCAAGAAAGCGTGCAAAAGTAAAGTGACAGCTGGATGGAGGAACAACACGCGCACATGGGAGGAAGACCTAACGTTGATAGGGTTAAGGTTTTGGTAATGAATTGTAATGGATAAAGAGCCAAAGATGTATAAATATCGATATTGAGGTATTGTGGACAAGTTATGTGTTTTTGATGGATTTTGTAGTTGTTCTAATTTAATTAGTAGTTGGCTTTGCATTATTGTAGATATGTATGAGTTGATGCGATATGTAATGTTTTTGTACGAACTATTTTGTAAGTTGTTGATCTAGAGGACGAGAGAGAAGGTAGATCTTGAGGATTATATCGCAGGTTGAGGAGCCTGGTGCGGTCTAGTTCGCCTCATATAGATATTACCCATCCGAGGAGAATTGTAAGCACGCAGTGCTATAGATGCAGAACTACCATAATAAAAGAGCCGAGAGCCAAATATTTGTGGACGTAGCCTAGGAGGGGGTGAACCATGGTAATGTATGTGTAATTTGATGAATGCATGCATATATTTATCCTCTTTTCAGTAGTAAAATATTGTTCTTAATGAATGAATGGGTTATTATATTGCTATGAAATATGGTTGAGTTATTAAGGAAATAAGTTGTTGAAGGCAATGCACTGTCGCGAATAACAGTAGGTTACAATCACAAGTTATAGTAAATGGATATAAATACAAATCTCATATCTCATACTCAATCATATGCTGTAAACACCTGATTCTTACAGCCACCCATTAAAGATATCTCGAGTGAGACTGCGTGGCACATTCTGTGTGTTGTGTTGCCTTCTGGTTTACTAGGAGGGATGATAGTTTTAGATTCTTTGTTGGAAACCTAAAAGACATGAACCCTGGGTCAATAAGAAGCTCAGAGTATAATATAGGAGAGTAACCAACATATCCCAAGGCCTAAAAAATCCAATTCCTAGAGATAATTGCTAGAAAGTAACAAAGGTTAAGCCCTAGTGATTTCTCCTTTCCTTGAACAAATTGTAATAAAGTATGAAATCGGGTAAGGAAGTAGGGTTACTAGAGTGCTACAATGGTAGGGCCCTAGTATCTACTTCAAGGTAGGTTTTTTTCAATAAATTTTAACAAGTGGAAGACTATAGAGAAAAAGAAAGTAATGTATGTTTTTCTCCTAGGGTTTCAAGCAAGAAATTTCATAATCTTAGACATGAAATAAGTAAAATTAACCATAAGAATTCATTTACAATAAAGAAATGCATATTTTCCACTTACTTCACCAAGAATAATCCAGCAAAAACCCTAGTTGAATATCCTCCACATGAAAAAATGCCAAAGTACACCAAGAAATGCCTCCTCCAAGAAGTGCACACCACTAAATTTCAGTCAATAAACCTTAAAGAAGGTTGAATTTTAGACCACCACTTGTGTGATGAGTCAATGATGAGAAAATGAGAGTTTTATCTCTCTATTTATACAATAATTATGACCTTTAATTAATTTTAGGTCATCAAAAGGCCAACATGGCCAAATTACATGAAAAAACTAGTTTTTACACAAATTAAAAGAATTAAACCCTAAAATAATCTTTAGAGGTGACTTCATGCCCTTCTAGGGTGACGTAGAGCCTCCTAAGTGAAATGTTGGGCCTTGTCTACAAAACATTGGGCCTTCCAAGCCCCTAAATGATGTCACGCATGCCAATTAGCACACAACTACCTCCAAAATACCAATCCTAACGTTGAGTGATGTCTAGGGTCACAATGGTGACATCATGGGCCTCCCAAGACCAACGTCCAAGTGAAAGAGAAATACCTCCCCTGGGTCTAGGTATTCCAAAGTGTCTCCATTGAAACGTCCTTCCTTTTCCCTGGTGCAAGTCTCTGACATCTCTCTGCCCCTGGCAGGCGTCAAAACATCCATCTATGTGTTTTAATCCCCATGAAGATCTAAGCTAATAATATCCTCATTTGTACTTTTCCATTGAGAATGGTCCTACAGAAACAAAAAGTAATCCCTCCATGGTCTTATAAGTCGTATGGATCATATCAATGTCAATCACATCTAAT
>CBVK0100543185.1:0-17836 GCA_900067695.1 Picea abies | reverse complement strand
GCCTTGGAGCCCCCTTGCTCCTTAAATCTCACCACAACCCCTCGTGGGAGATCATTTTGAAAAAATCTAATTCATGATCTATATGTCACAGGGAAAAATCGCATGGTATTTTTCCATCCAACAACTCATTCGATACTCCATCCAACACTGCATCTGCTACTTCATCCAACACCGTGTCTGGCACTACATCCAACACTCAAAATGTGGGTGAGTTGATGGTTGTTATATCGATGTCCTATGTTGGGTGAATCGGGGAAATGGGTTTTGTTCACCCTCATGGACTCTATCTACTAGGTTCTTGACATCTTGGATTAGCTGTTATGTTGAGTGTCAAGTGGCTCATTTGGTTTCTAGAAGCCATAGGCAGTTATAGTGTATTTAATGGAAATTATTATTTTTAGAGGAGGTTGACCCTTCCAGTGGTCAAAATCTTGAGTTGTAACTGTTATAAATACCACAATAGTGGTTAGATAAGAATAGTGAATAATTGTGAAGGATTTCTAGATTTTTTTTGCTGTGTAATTCGAGATATTTCCACAGACTTGTTCAAGACTGCATTTTTAATTTAAATGCTAGAATCATGTTGATTTAGCTTTTGATTCACTGTTGAGAAGTAGTCATGACCTTATAGGGGGGCCCCATTGGTCTGGGTGATTATTTAGATAGTTATCTTGTGTAAATGAGTTGTGCAATTTCCATTTCTTTCATTTTTTTTGTTATATGTGTTTTTTATCATTTTACATGTTGTGTGTTTGTTGTTCCTAATTTAATTGTTTCAATTAACTTTTTGTAGGTTTCTTGTAAAGGATATTTTTTAATATGCCGTGTCTTTTTAATCATTAATAAATAGCTTGCAAGCTTAGCTACTAAAATTGTTGTGTGCTTATATGCTAGTTTGAATTTCTGCAGGTTGAAATATAATAGTTAAAACAGAGTGTTGAGTTAATACAGAGTACATAGTTTCTTTGGAAAGGTTTCGATGGATGACTAATTTCTAGCTTTGATTTTAATTCTCAGTTTGTTTATCTAGTTTTCTTATCAATTTTGTTATAATATGTTGAGGTAAAAGTAGAATTTAAATTATGATTTTATAAGCATTTTTAATTTGCAATTTGAATTGTCAATAATAGGATTAGCTTAGTTTATGTTATGAAATTTCCATTCTATATCTAGATCACAATTTTGATTCAAAGTTTGAGTTTGATTTAAGTTTTAGCTATAAGTTTCTAGTTGTGTGAATTTTCTTATACTAGTGTAAAAGTGCATTTGAATTAAGTAGAATAGTGTCTTCTTATCATTGATGATTAATGCATAAATTGAAAGATCACATGGATTTTAAGGGTAGTTGATATTTCTTCTATGATGGCTAAGCTCTCGTTAGATTGCTTGATTCATACTTTTCATTTCTCCATAGAAGCTAAACTTGAAATTATTCATCTTGAGCTATCGCTAATTGTTAGATGCCATTGTGATGTCATAATGCACCGAAGACATAATCATCATCATTATATTTGAAGTTTCTTGTTATCATATATTAAGAGTAATTTTCGATTAATATTCGATTATTGTTATGATGTTTCTAATTCAATAGTTTAAGATTTCCTTTTGCAGATTAGAAGTAATTATGAGTTTTATATTAAGAATATAGTTCACTTGTTTAATAGTTGATTAGTTACTTGTTGAGTAGTTTTGATTAGTTTACTTGTTGCATAATTTTTAATAGGGTAATTTCTTTCTTGTTTGCTTGTTTACTTACTACTGCTCATTAATTTCAATATATTGATTAGACTAATTTGTTGTTGCTATTGTTCATTAAGTTGAAAAGATCGAATAGATGGATTTATTTTTCTCATTATATTGAATAAGTTAACTTTTTCATTTTAGGGTTTGCATTCACTTCTTTAGGAAAATCTATCGATCTATTATTTAAAAGTTACTTAGGGTAAATAGCTTAAGTTCCTTGATAAGGTTTTCTCATTGATAGTCTTTTCTTAAGTAGATTATCCCTTAGATACACCATCTCCTTAGTTAGATTATACTACCTCTAACTCTTCTACCTTGGCATATATAGTGCTACAACTCTAAGTTTACTTACCCTGGGTTGACAATTTAATTGAGGGTTTTTAGTGCATATAGAATGCCCATCATTTTTGGCATCGTTGCCAAGGAGTTGTCTTAAGGTAGGAAATAGATCATTTCTAAACCTTATAATTAGTTTGGTGGTGGGGGATGTTTAATAAGAGAGGTAAGAACTTGCGCATCTGTTATAGCAGGTTCCCCCAAACCTAATGGTATTTTTTCTTTTTGTTGTTTTCTTTCATTAATAGACCTAGGGACCCAAAGGGAAGATACATTAAAATCAAATCAAACCTTTCAACCAAGGTTCCTTCCAATATATTTTGGGGAAGGCACATTGCACTCATAACTCTACAGACCCATACTAAAAAACAAGAATTGGCTCAACCAAAAGAGCTAAAGAAGTCTCTGAAGAGACTAAGATAGGGAACAATATAGAATAGAAAATTGAAGCATCAGTAATAGTGGGATAGGAGGCAAGACCACTTGATCCTTCCATAGAACCAAACAATACGACCTTTATTTTCTTACCACCATCAAGATATCCTATCTTTGAAGACATCATAGACCCTGAACATGTGAATACTTTATTTAGTATTTCAACCAATATAATTGTTTCTCAAATTGATACAAAAACTTTGGCATCGATAATGTCAATCAGCTCAAGTAGAGTCCCAAACATCCAAGCAGTCAAAAGACCTTCCCATCGAAGGGATACCTTAACTAGAAAAAAACCTTGGGATACCTTGTTCTCTCCAAGGATAAAACCACCTAAGTACTATCTTTTTGGAAACCAAACTAGTATGTATGATCAATAGGATCACAACAATGTAAGACATGAGGAGGGAGAAGAAGCTGGAAACCAAACTGAAACTACCCTTAGGTTTCCAATTTTGGACACCACACCAAATGTCAACATGAAAAATATTCCTCTCTCATCATTGTCCACCTTTTATGGTAAAAGAAATGAAGACCTTGATACCTTCCTATTTGAGTTCAACATCTTTTGTAGGAGATACAACTACTTACAAGATGCCCAGAAAATAAAACTCTTTCCTACCACCCTCAAGGACTCTGCACTAAGATGGTTCATGGGGTTGGCACCCTCAAGGACTCTGCACTAAGATGGTTCATGGGGTTGGGAGAGTCCAGTATTAGGTCTTGGGAAGTAATGACAGATATATTTCTTAAGAAGTACCAAGACTACTGCAATACCAAGGAGTCTTGTAATGATATTTTCAAACTCTAATAGCTAGAAGACACTAATCTCGAGGATTATATGGAACAGTTTGCTTATATCTCCCAGAAATCAAAATACCATGACCTTTCAGATGATCGAGTTAGAGATATTTTCCTTAAAGGGATTTCAGAGGAATACCTAGAGATACTTAACCTAATGGAATCAGGTGACATCTCCCATAAACCATTTTCCTAAATATGTGAAATGTGTAAGAACTACTTGAGGATTAGACCTAAAATAGGGAAGAATGTTCAATATCCTTATAGCAGAAACTTAAAACCAATTAGTTTAGGTGGTATCATGAGAGTAGAGATAGTGAACCTTTTAGAGAATTTAAAAAAATATATCTTAAGCACAATAGGTTCCTAGTTGAACACCCTAAATATTAAAAAGAAACATGAGGAGTAAAATGCAACAATGAGCATATATTTCCCAAGATGCAAGAGGAGGCATTCCTCAAGGGAATGTCCATTGGATAACATTTCAGTTTGTGGTTTCTACATGAAGAACCACTCAATTGAAAATTTTCCATAATTTATTGGTTTGTTAACCATATATAGGAGTGAGGATCATGGGGAGTCCTCTTATGCACCTAGGATCCCATAGAAGCCTAGGAACTAGCTTACATACCTGGATATACAAAATCAAGTTCCACCCTATTATCAACAACCACAACAGTGGAACTCACCAAGATGGAAAAACCGGTCTACACATTACCAACATCCTTGGCTTCAAGGATGAAGAGGAGGACATAACCAAGGGAACCCTTAAGCTCCACCTATCCCTATGCCCAACCATCCTTATCCTCAGTTTCCACCAAACATTCTGCATCTTCTTCCAGGTTTTGTTCCACCACCTTTACCTCCTATTCCACAACAACAACCACAACAATATTAGAATGCAATCTCCCTAAGACCAACATTATTACAGACACAACCAGTGCCTAATCCCAATAATAATCCCACTCAACCTCTTCACAATGTTGATATGCAGGCCTTCACGACATATGTTGTTTCTCCTGTTCCATTACAAGAGATTCAATTGAGGTCGGGAAAAGTTCTCGACATGTAGAGACCTTTAGTAGTCATTTAGGAAGAAGAAGAAGAGGAAACCCCCAAAAACCCACGAATGACACTAGGTGGGAAGATGTTATTATTCCTAAGAACCAATAACCCAAGCCTCCCCAAAATAAACCTTCACAAATTACGAAGGACCCTCTTTATCTACAAATATTAGTAATCAAGAAACCTACCACCTGACCGGAATTTGACATCTTGAATGAATTGAAGAATATTTGTGTCAAGATTCCCTTTCTACAAGCCATTAAGGACATTCCAATCTACAATAAGTTAGTCAAAGAATTGTGTATTAAGAAGCCAGGTAGGAAGCAAAAGGACCCTCCTACAATGCATTTGATAGGAGAACTTTTCAAATACATATTAGAGAAACCAAAGCTAGCAAAATATGGGAACCCTAGAAACCTCGTAGTGACCATAACCATTAATGAGGTTTCCATTGAGAACACTCTCATAGTCCTAGGGGTATCCATCAATGTTATAACTGCTATTAAATTAGAGAATTTACAATTAAAACCTCTTCTTAGACCTACCCCAACCATTTTGGAATTAGAAGATAAGACCAGGGTTATACCTAAAGGAATTTTTGATGATATCATAGTTACTTTAGATTCATGGCAGTACCCAGTAGACATTTTGGTCATCCACTCAAAGGATCCTACCAAAGGCCATCCCGTTATTTTGGGAAGACCTTGGTTAGCCACAACCAATGCATTTTTTGGCAGTAGAGAGGGAGAAATGACCATCTCAAATGGATTTTCTATCTAGAAGCTCACCATATACCCTCCAACCCAACCTATCATGGAGAAATTATGGCAGCTTGAATGTCCATATGAGAATGAGGACTGGGAAGAACCTGTGTTGCCAAGTGATCATTCCTGGGCACTTTAGGAGCACACAATGCAAAATGTGCTAAACCAATTTATTTCTGCCATCATGTGTGTTGATTTTCCACAATATTTTCCCTAATTTGAGTACATGTTTGGGGAAGAATTTCAGGGATAATTGGACCCATCGATTTTGTCTTCGACATCTTTCATCTTCGAGATAGATGAGTCTACCACATCTTATACCATGCCCTTTGAGATTAGTCCAAGGAAATTTCTACATATAAAATCTGGACTAGTTGAAGACCAACAAAAGCAGTTAGTAAGTATCCTTAAAGAACAATTAGGAGCATCTTCTTAGGAATACACTGACATGAAGGGTATACACCCTGACACATGCAATCATCACATATATACCTAGGGGGAAGTAACACATGTTAGGAAACCCCAAGGAAAGATGAACCCAACACTGAAAGATATAGTAAAAGAGGAGATGCAAAAGTTATTAAATGTTGGATTTATTTATCCCATCTCCAACAGTAAATGGGTATCCCCACTTGTAGTAGTTACAAAGAAAGTGATCGAGAAATGGAGAATTTGTGTTTATTTCCTAGAGCTTAATAAGGCCACTCTGAAGGATTACTTTCCCCTTCCTTTCATTGACCAAGTCTTGGATACCTTGTCTGGAAAGAAATATTTCTCCTTTTTAGATGGATATAGCGGGTACAATTCAATTCTCATAGCACGTGAGGACCAGGAAAACACCACCTTTACTTTTCCTTGGGGCACCTATGCCTATGTGGTCTTACCATTTGGATTGTGTAATGCTCCTGCCACATTTAAATGAGTATTACTAGGGATATTTGTTGATCTTATTCATGATTGTGTGGAGGTATACATGCAACAATATTAGAATGCAATCTCCCTAAGACCAACATTATTACAGACACAACCAGTGCCTAATCCCAATAATAATCCCACTCAACCTCTTCACAATGTTGATATGCAGGCCTTCCTGACATATGTTATTTATCATGTTCCATTGCAGGAGATTCAACTAAGGTCAACAAAAGTTCTGGATAGGAAAATACCTTCAATACTCATCTAGGAAGAAGAAGAAGAGGAAATCCCCAAACAAACCACAGATGAAACTAGGTGGGAATATGTTATTATTTCTAAGGACCAAAAACCCAGTCTTCCCCAAAATGAACCTTCACAAATTACGAAGGCCCCTCCTTATCTAGAAAGATTAGTAATCGAGAAACCTACCACCCAACCAAAATTTGACATATTGAATGAATTAAATAATATTTATGTCAATATTCCCTTGCTACAATACATTAAGGATATTCCAATCTATAGTAAGGTGGTCTAATAATTGTGTATTAAGAAGCCAGGGAGGAAGCAGAAGGATCCTCCAACAATACATTTGATAGGATAATTTTCTGAGGACATATCAGAGCATCCTAAGGTAGAAAAATATGGGAACCCAGGAAACCCAATAGTTACCATAACCATTAATGAGGTTTCCATTTGGAACACTCTCATAGACCTAGGGGTAGTCATCAATGTTATGACCATTACTACCCTGGAGGAATTACCGTTAAAACCTCTTCTTAGGCCTACCCCAACCATTTTGAAATTAATAGATAAGACTAGGGTTATACCTGAATGAATTTTGGATGATATCAAAGTTACTTTAGCTTCATGGGAGTACCCAGTAGAATTTATTTTCATCCAATCAAAGGATCTTACCAAAGGCCATACCGTTATTTTCGGAAGACCTTGGTTAGCCATAGACAATGCATTTATTGGCTATAGAGAGGGAGAAATGACCATCTCAAATGTACTCTCTATATAGAATCTCACCATATATACACCAGCTCAACCTATCATGAAGAATATATGGTGTCTTGAATTTCCATATGATAATGAGGACTATGAAGAACCCACGTTTCCAATTCATCATTCTTGGGCACTTCAGGAGCACACAACAAAAAATGTGCTAAACTTGTTTATTCTTTTCTATCACGTGTGTTGATTTTCCACAATCTTTTCCCCAATTTGACTACATGTTTGGGGAAGAATTTCAGTAGCAACAAGACCCATCAATTTTTTCTTCAGCATCTTTCATCTTCAATATATATTATTTTTCCACTTCTTATACCATGCCCTATGAGATTAGTCCAGGAAACTTTCTACATATAAACTTTGGGCTAGCTGCAGACCAACAAAAATAGATAGTAAGTATCCTTAAATAAAAATCAAGGGAATTCACCTGGGAATACACTGACATGAAGGGTATACACCCTGACACATGTATCCATCACATATATACCCAGGGGGAAGTAACACATGTTAGGCAACCTCATAGAAGGATGAACCCAACAATCAAATATATAGTAAAAGAGGAGATCCAAAATTTATTAAATGTCGTATTTATTTATCCCATCTCCGACAATAAGTGGGTGTCCCCGCTTGTAGTGGTTCCAAAGAAAGTGACCGGGAAATGGATAGTTTGTGTTGATTTTCGAGAACTCAACAAAGCCACTCTGGAGGATTACTTTCCTCTTCCTTTCATCAACCAAGTTTTGGATACCTTGTCTGGAAAGAAGTATTTCTCCTTTTTAGATGGATATAGCAGGTACAATCAAATTCTCATAGCACCCGAGGATCAGGATAAGACAACCTTTACTTATCCTTGGGGCACCTATGCCTATAGGGTTTTACCATTTGGATTGTGTAATTCTCCTGCTACATTTCAACACGCAGTACTAGGGATATTTGTTGATCTTATTCATGATTGTGTGGAGGTATAAAAGGAGGAGATCCAAAAGTTATTAAATGTCATATTTATTTATCCCATCTCCGACAGTAAGTGGGTATCCCCACTTGTAGTGGTTACAAAGAAAGTGATCAGGAAATGGAGAATTTGTGTTAATTTTCAGGAGCTTAAAAAAACCACTTTGAAGGATTACTTTCCCCTTCCTTTCATTGACCAAGTCTTGGATACCCTTTCTAGAAAGAAATAATTGTCCTTTTTAGATGGATACAGTGGGTACAATCTAATTCTTATAGCACCCAAGGACCAGGATAAGACAAACTTTACTTGTCCTTGGGGAACCTATTCCTATAGGGTCTTACCATTTGGATTGTGTAATGCTCCTGCCACATTTCAACGAGTAGTACTAAGGATATTTGTTGATCTTATTCATGATTGTCTGGAGGTATATATGGATGAATTCATAGTATATGGAAATACTTACCAGGAAGCCTCAGATAATTTAGAAAAAGTCCTTATCAGATGCCAAGAAATAAACCTATATTTAAGTCATGAAAAATGTAAAATGTTGTCGACCGAAGGAGTGGTTCTAAGACATCATGTTTCATATGAAGGGATTAAATTCAATCCTTCTAAGATTGAGGTCATCATTAGGCTTCCATCCCCGAAGACTCAGAAAGAGGTGAGAATCTTTCTTGGACATATTGGATACTACCGACGGTTTATTGAAAATTTTGCAAAGATTGTTGCACCCATGTTTGGATTGTTAATAAAGGATGTTGATTTCCTTTGGACTGAGAAGTGTCAAACTACCTTTGAAACACTGAAAGCTAATTTTTTCATGGAACCAGTTCTTAGGGGACCCAGTTTGTCTCTTCCATTTCACATATCCATTGATGCCTCTGACACTGCAATAGGAGGGGTATTAGGGAAGAAAGAAGACCAACTATCCTATGCCATTTATTTTGTGACCAAGAACTTGTCCCCCACTAAGTTAAACTACACAGTTACAGAGAAGGAATTATTGGCAGTAGCTCATGCTATCAATAAGTTTATCCACTACATCATAGGTTATGAAGTATTTGTACATAGAGGTCATTTTGCCATTAGATTTCTTATGAATAAAAACCCATAACTAATTTGCGAGTGGCTAGGTGTCTCCTGTTATTGCAAGAGTTTAATATCTCCATTCTTGATCGAACTGGAAAGGAGAATTTGGTAGCCGATTTTATTTCATGAATAAAAAATGACAATGATGATATTCCCGTAGATGATAGTTTCCCAGACGAGCACCTTTTTACCCTTTCTGTAAATACCCCATTGTTTGCATATATGGTAAACTATTTTCCTACTAGGATGTTACCATCTCATTTGCCACCTCATGAAAAACATATAATTATTATGCAAAGTGCCAATTACTCTTGGGTTGGCCATGACCTTTTTCGTACAGGTCTGAGAATCTTTCTTGGACATATTGGATACTACCGACGGTTTATTGAAAATTTTGCAAAGATTGTTGCACCCATGTTTGGATTGTTAATAAAGGATGTTGATTTCCTTTGGACTGAGAAGTGTCAAACTACCTTTGAAACACTGAAAGCTAATTTTTTCATGGAACCAGTTCTTAGGGGACCCAGTTTGTCTCTTCCATTTCACATATCCATTGATGCCTCTGACACTGCAATAGGAGGGGTATTAGGGAAGAAAGAAGACCAACTATCCTATGCCATTTATTTTGTGACCAAGAACTTGTCCCCCACTAAGTTAAACTACACAGTTACAGAGAAGGAATTATTGGCAGTAGCTCATGCTATCAATAAGTTTATCCACTACATCATAGGTTATGAAGTATTTGTACATAGAGGTCATTTTGCCATTAGATTTCTTATGAATAAAAACCCATAACTAATTTGCGAGTGGCTAGGTGTCTCCTGTTATTGCAAGAGTTTAATATCTCCATTCTTGATCGAACTGGAAAGGAGAATTTGGTAGCCGATTTTATTTCATGAATAAAAAATGACAATGATGATATTCCCGTAGATGATAGTTTCCCAGACGAGCACCTTTTTACCCTTTCTGTAAATACCCCATTGTTTGCATATATGGTAAACTATTTTCCTACTAGGATGTTACCATCTCATTTGCCACCTCATGAAAAACATATAATTATTATGCAAAGTGCCAATTACTCTTGGGTTGGCCATGACCTTTTTCGTACAGGTCCTAATTTGATTATTTGTAGATGTGTCTGAGAAGAAGAGATATCATAAATACTACAAAGTTGTCATGATGGACCATGTGGTGGCCCTTTTTCTGACAAACATACCTCATATAAGGTGTTACATTCATGTTACTACTGGCCTATATTTTTCAAGGATGCTTCCAAGTATCTGAGAAGTTGTGATAGCTATCAAAGGATATGAATACCCACGTCAGCTAACAAAATGCCCTTGTGTTCCCAAGTTATGATATAACCTTTCGAGAAATGGGCCATTGACTTTGTAGGACCAATTTCACCCATGTCTTGTAAGAAAAACTATATTTTTGTTTGCACAAATTATGTCATAAAGTGGGTAGAGGAAAAATCCCTATTCAGGGCTAAATAAAAATTTGTTGTTGAAATCATTTATGAAGACATATTTAGCTGCTTTGTCCCTTGTGAAATTTTTACAGACAAAGGTACTAAATTCACTTCCAAGTTGATGAGAGAAATAACAGATAAATATGGGATTAAACATTGCAAATATTCTCCATACCACCCATAAGCTAATGATCAGGTAGAGTCCAGAAACAAAGTTCTGGAAGCTATCTTAACCAATACTGTTCAACTGCATCATTGGGATTGGGATGATAGGTTTCCATAGGATTTATGGGCACATCATACTACCTGGAGAAACACCACTGGTCATACCCCTTATGAGCTAGTATATGGGAAACAAGTTCTTCTACCAATAGAGTTCCAAGTAAGGACCTTTTTTATTGCCGCAGAATTGGGATTAAAATTATATGAGCCTCAGAAAAAATGAGCCCTACAGTTAAATGAGTTGGATGATATTAGAAAAGATGCTATCCAATGAACAATATTAGTCCAAAACCAGAGGAGAAAATGGCATGACAAGTTTACTAAGAAGAAAGACTTTCAACCTGGTGATTGGGATTAGTTGTTTGACTCCCGATTTAAAACCTTCAAAGGAAAACTTACCACTCAGTAGTTGGGTCCTTACGAGGTAGTCACCATGTATGACAATGGGGCTATGAAAATCAAAACAATTGATGATGGACAAGTATCCTTTGTTGTAAATGGACACAGATCATGTCAACTTACAAGGCATTTTCCTTACTAGATGGGGAAGTCCCCCTTGTTCTTGAATGATTTTCTGAATTTTCAAGTGTACATATGTAAATAATTTTGAATTTTATTGATAGACAATTCTAGATATTTCTATACGTATTTATCTCACCAGGAGTAGATAGTTTCAAGGAAATATAAAAGAATGGTTTTTCTTCAAAATATGACTATACTTGAACCTTGTTTTTTGTCTAGCATCAATTTAATAATGACTTGTTGTAATTAGCCATATTTTTGCAAATATTTTCATCTTCTTTTTCTCAAGGAATTTCTAATAGAAGTTTCTCTTAAAACCTTCACCACTAGATATAAGGAAGTGACACCATAACTATCAAACTTAGAGGTTACTTGTACAGTTTTGTGAAGAACCTTAAGTAAGAGATTAAAGTATATTTATTAAAGAGTAACAAGGAGGTATGATTAGTAACAAGGAGGTATGATTAGCGGTTAGTCATGGAAACATCACAATAACTTAAAAAAGAAGAAAGTGAGTTGAGGCTAAAGATACCTTTCTGTTCTTTCCCAATGGTACCATCCACTACAAACTAAAAATGCTTGATTATATCATATATTTAGATAGGCCATGTCTTCTTAAGTACCCCTTAGATCAGGAAAATCTATAAGGAATATATAAAGGAAAGTCATCCTCAAACATAAATTCCATCCCAATCAAAAAAACAAAAGAGATTTTTCTTTTTTTTTTAATAATTGTCCTCCCATCTTCTTGCAGAAAGAAATCGTATACTAAAATATTAAAATATGGAGGGCCATTTTCCGAGGGTGTAAGAGGCTAACCCACTGGGATATTGAATAGGTCTGCTAGCAGTGTGTATCAGTTTGTTGTATGACTAGGAAAACTTGCCGAAGAACTGAACAAGCTTGCTAGCAATGGGGCATTCTACCTAGCGAGGGTGATAATCTAACAAAGGATAATAGGAAATTTATCCTGATGTATGACATTACTTGTAGACAAAGATAACACAAAGTATGTATGGTTAAGCTAAGGTTAATGAACTCCATAAATCTTCCATTTGAAACCTACTTTGAGAAAATATTGAAACTCTATCGCCTACCTCTTCTTATCTATATGTAGGATATTCTATCCTATAGGTGGGGCCATATTCTAACTGTCTTGTCAGACTGATATGTAAAATTTGTCTCTATACTCAACAAGTTGTAAATCTTCAGCTATTGGGAGAATTGACTGGTTTCCTATATTTTTTATTGTGAGGTGTCACAATACTTAGGAGTGGGTGAGGGTTTCATGAGTTGACAAATGACAACACTACCTATCTATAAGCCATGAGAAGAAGAAGTAGAATCTTTATACAATTTTTTTTCTATATATTGTCTTCATAATACATGCTATTATATCGGTAGTTATTTTATTTCGAAATGGTAATTCCCTGTGTGTTATAAATTGTTGTACATTTCTTTGACAGACCACTTAACTGGTTTTTATTTATAGACTGTTCATTACAAATTTGGATTACATGCCTTATACTATGTAGGAAAGAGGAACAAATTGTGTGAGCATGATGGAAAAACAAATAATAATGTAACACTCTTATTTTGCCTCTTCTCTTGTTCATTATGACTGTCAAAATCGTTTTAAGACTAATTGCTATGGATAAAACATCCATTACATGATGCAAAAATTTCATCTCACACAGGAATACCATATGGAGTTCCATATGGAGTGTCATATGGAGTTCCATTTGAAATACTATATGAGGTGCCATATGGATGACTAGATGGCACACCATATGAAGGACCAGATGAGGTGTATACACACAGTAAATTTCCATGATTTCAGGTAACCAAGAATCAATTGAATTTATTTGAGTTATTTAATGGAAATTGAGAGTTAAATGATACAATTATTAAACATTTTTATGATCAAATGTCCAAGTCAAAGACTTGGACATTAATCTAAGTCCTTCATCATTACGTTTGCCTCCAAAAATATACTCTTTGAATTTGAAATAGGTGCACTCATGCTAACACATAGAAACTCATGTGTGATGAATTCATCAATATATTCAACCATTTCCACCTTGGGCACATTCAAAAATGGAGAGATCGCTGAAATTGTTATGCCATTTATGCAGTGCGTTCACCCTCTCCTCAATTTTGTTCTCTCTCTACTTAATCACGCTCATCCCTGGCCTAATTGCACCCATCCTCTATCGAATTACACCCTCTTTACATTTCTCCACACTATCGCCATGCCCAAATGGTATGATTCATCCTCATCTGCTGACCTCTTTGTTATCCCTGAGTTCACATGGTGCATGGAAGTCTTCCTTTGCGCAGGGTGGGGACCATTCTTGGTTCATTTGGAGGGCCACGATGATGGAGTTTCTATGGAATTTTCTCTCGGATTCGATGGAAGGATGGCTTGTGTGGGGTATCTAACCTTCGTGGTCTCTAAGGAATCAATTGTCTCAGCCACAAAGCTTCAGAGAGTTGGGGATCGATGGTTTAAACATCACCAATTCCCATGAGAAAGCTACAACATGGTATTCAAACCTGAGTTTTAGCATATCTATGGAGATAAGGGATACTCCAAGGAGTGTATTAAAGAAGAGGTAATTAACCCTCTCATATTAATCACTAGAGCGATCACTTGTGAAGGTAGATATTTTATTTTTAAAGCCTGCCACTTTTGATTATTAGCTCATTTTCAATTCAATAAGCCATTGAATTTCCCTTTTTACTTCTTAAAAATTCTTGAGAAGATGTCTTCCCAAGTACAAAATAATTTATCCAATCCCCATAATAACCTATTCCATAATGGCCTCATCAAACTACTTGTTATAGCCGAGTTGGAAAAATAGGGGAAAACATGGGATGAGTTCATTTACCATTTCTCAAACCCTCATCTTACAATCAAGACTAGCAAGAAAACACTTGATCTAGGGACTGTTACTCCATCCAAAACCCATTCTACGTAGAATCCAAACCCTCCTGCTCAAGATATCCCTTTACCAGAACAAAAGACCAAGAAGTTTGTTGATACCCCTGCAGCCTCATCAGGCAAAAAGACTAAGAGTCCTATTGATAACTCCCCAATGCCTTCAACATCTATTGATCATGCACCCAAAAATTTACAAGAGGTAATTCAACAAGACTTCCCTATAGTCCCCACAAATAGGAGAGGAGCTAATTGATTCAAGAGAGGATCTTTTTGAAAAAGTGCCAGGAATACAAGAAAAAATCCTTATGAAAAAACCCCAAGCACTTTAGACCCTATCCAAGTATCCTCCGATCTTGACATCCCTCATAAAAGACTTAGGGAAGTGTCTGTAGAAAAATTTGAGCCTCATAGAGAGACAAAATCCGAACCTATTTCTCCTTATAATAACCCTTGTTACTCCTACCTCACAGATGCCTACCCCAGATTCCAAAATTGATAGAATTTCTACATCTTTCAAGGAATCCAAGCCCTCCTTTGAGATATCTGATCTTGCTCCAGTCTTTAAAAAGTTACAATAGTAAAATTGTTAGCTGCTGCAATAGTTGGAAGAGAGGAAGACTTTGGATAAGAATCTTCACCATGACAATGCAATACTACAAGCAAAGGTGAATTCCCTCCAACGATTGGTTGATAAAATGACCAATACCAATCGCAACCTCAGGGCATAGTTGAAACATCATAAGAGGCAGAAGACAAAATCTTTAGGTCAAGAGGGAGAAGCTTCTAAAAGATAATCCTTCTCAGTAAGTCTAGTCATATGGGGCAATTCATTTTTATTTGCAGTGGGACCTGCAAAATCTTAGGTGTGGGGGTAATGTTGGGCTTGCGATTTGGTTAATTTAATGATGATGATTAGATCCTTTTTGACCAGTATTATGCAGTGGGACCTGCAAAATCTTAGGTGTGGGGGTAATGTTGGGCTCGTGATTTGGTTGTTTAATTTTGTTGATTGAATCCTTTTTGACCAATATTATATATGTATTAATAACCATTTTGAAGAAGTTTTGAAGGGTTTCATAGAAAATCATCATAGCTTATGCAAGGTACGTGTAATTGATGTTTTGTGATGATTTTTATTTTAGTTCATCTTGATTTAATGATTACAAGAAGCTAATGTGTGATCTATGTGTCACAGGGAAAAATTGCACGATGTTTTTCCATCCAACAGCTCATCCGGTACTCCATCCGGCACTACATCTGATACTTCATCTAGAACTGTGACCGACACTGCATCCAGCACTAAAAACATGGGTGATTTGGTGGTTGTTATATCAACAACATGTGCTAGGTGAATCAACGACATGGGTTTTGTTCACCCTTGTGGCCTCCAACTACTGAGCTCTTGACATCTTGGATTAATATGTTATGTTGGGCATTGAGTGGCTCTTTTGGTTTCTAGAAGCCATGGGAATTTATAGTGCATTTAACGAAATTTGATGTTTTTACAGGAGGTTGACCCTTCCTCTGGTTGACCTCTCAAATTGTAATTGTTGTAAATACCACAATAGTGGTCAGACAAGAATAGTGAAGAATTGTGAAGGATTGTTAGAATTGTTTTGCTATGTAATTTGAGACATTTCCATAGACTTGTTCAAGACTGGGTTTTGAATTTAAATGCCAGAATCGTGTTGATTTAGCTCATGATTCACTGCTGAGAAGTAGCCACAACCTACTGGGGGGCCCACCAGTGGTCTGGGTGAATAGTTAGATAATTATCTTGTGTAATTGAGTTGTGCGATTTCCATTTCTTTCATTTTCTGTTATATGTGTTAGTTATCATTTTACATGTTATGTGTTTATTGTTGCTATTGTTCATTAAGTTGAAAATATTTAAAAGATGGCTACTTTTTCTCATTATAATGATTAAGTTAAAATGTTCATTTTAGGGTTTTCATTCACTTCTTTAGAACAATCCATCGATCCATTGTCTAAAAGTTACTTAGGGTAAATAGTTTATGTTCCTTGATAGGGTTTTCTCATTGATAGTCTTTTCTTAAGTAGATTATCCGTCATATAGGCCATCTCCTTATTTATACTATACTACCTCTATCTCTTCTACCTTGGAATATATAGAACACCCATCACCACCATGTACCTACCATAGTGGTAGTACATGTCATCAGTCTTCCACGCTAGTCAACACTCCCCCCCCTCCCCCCACATCATGCTGACATCATTGTATGGAACAATTCCCAAAAATTTCCCAATTTTACTTATTTTCTAAATTTCCAAATATACCCATTTTTGTAATTATTTCTATGGTCGCAATTAGATCTTGTAATTGAACTCAATATGTCCAATTTGGCATCGTAAGCACCAAATAAAACTCTCTACATGGAATTTGATACTTCTATGTCGAATTTCCCCATGAATTTAATCGTAATTTTGTGGCTTTCTACAGAAACACCCAATTTTGCTTAATTTCAGCATGTCACTCTGCAATTTCAAATGTCAACCATCTACATGCCCATTTTTTGTCCCAATTATAGACTCAATTGCTCATTTTTAAATTATGAGGATGATTTTCTTCAAATTCCTGTGAAATTTCTTGAATTTCACTATAATAATTTTGTCAAACAACTTGCAGAGATACTTTATAAATTAATTCTCTACAAATTTTCACTTCAACCTTCTGATAACTTGTCCCATCTAGGCTCACCATCGAAATTGGATCTCTCATAAAAATTTAATTAATGAAAATTCTCTATAATTTCATAGATTAATGAAGAATTAAAACAACTATATATATATAGAGAGAGAGAGAGAGAAAACCATGAGAATAAATGAATAAATATTAACACATCACATAAATTAGCATGCAATAGACACTTGTCCTTGGTAAAGTAACACCAATTTTGTGTAGACCTTCCACATTCTTCCCATCCTTAGACCTCATTACTCATAACTTTCAGTAGTGGGTCACCCTCGAGCTCGGGCTAAAAACAAATCCATGAGGGAAAAGGAAATCCTAACCGGGACAAGGTCTCACAGAAAACATAAAAATCAAACTTAAGTTGACAACCTATAATCTCTCATTCCACAAATTCATGTCCCACCCCACAAAGTGTGCCCCTTATTTCTTCAATATTCCTTTGGCTGCACCACTTCCCTTCTGGGGCTTCAACAACATGTTGAACAGGAAGTATCAGAGCCCTGTAGTTGTAGCTTGACACCTTGCGAAATCAATTCCTAGAAATTCTCTCACCTGGAGAGAATGGTCACGGGCCTGTCAACCCACTTCTTAAATGTGCTATGTGCCTGACAACTTGCCTCTTCATTCTAGTTCCAAATCTTCCTGATGCTAACCTTCTCCACTCCCCCGGAGAATGATCGCGATAACCAGGACCTTCTCTAACTTTGGCCCGAAGAGCATGAATGCTCATCTAATTCCCTCTCGGGAATTCTCTACCCACAGCTTACTCCTTACTAATCTCCCTTATCTAATCGGGAAATCGAAATTCACTATCTCGCGAATTCTGTAGTCACAACCCTTTACCTTGCGATTC
>CBVK0100543184.1:0-17837 GCA_900067695.1 Picea abies | reverse complement strand
TATGGTGAAAAAGGATTAAATTTCTCTATTACTGATTCACACCCCCCCCCCTCAGTAATCCAACAACTATGGGCCATTTGAAGTTCTAGAAAGGATTCATAATGAATCTTATATTCTTTCATTACCCACATCCATGTGTATTCATAATTTTTTTCATGCATCCTTAAATAAAAAGCATGTAGCAGATACTAATCATGTCATTCATTGGAATGTAATTCAGGTGGAGCTAGAGGGAGAATTCAAAGTACAACAATTATGCATTTTGGACTAAAATATCAAGCAGCTCTGAAATTGAGTTATAAATCTAATAAAGGTCCAATGGACCCAGTACAGTCCCAAAGAAGAACCTTAGGAGCATGAGGATGTTATATGAGCAGAGTACCCACATACTTTTGTACATTTTTGAACTTTTGATTGCATATGTATATATACTACCCTAAGGACAATGCATAACTAAGGGGGAGGGGAATGCAGTACCCCTAGGATGAACCCTAATTGAAATGTAATTACAGTTGTGCACATATGATAGAGAGCCAATAACTTTCTGTGCCAATGATCCTATTTTGTATTAATTGTAATTTCACTCTGAATTTAATGAAAAAGATCATTGCTACAGACCATCCTGACAAGAAAGAGTTTGGAGGGATAAACTCCACTAGACGGGGAATGGTGATAATGGTCTAGGAAGAGAGATAATCCATGAAGATTTAACCAAGGAAACATTAATAAAATATTCCTAACAAAGGAAAAATGACATGAATATGATTTTTGTCCTAAGTCTTTGGAAAAGGGGATATGAACCACCATGTGGATTTAGAAAAGAGTTCAGGAGATGAAAAGAGTCAACCCAAGTGCATCAAAATAAAACAGAAAACCATAGTAAATTTTTGGGGGCATTCAATCACTCGATCATGTTGTCCTGCTATCCATAATTCATACTATCTCCATTTTTATTAAGGACACTTGAAGGGGAATTCGCAGGGAATTAAGCTAAAGAAGTGGGTTGTCAGTCTCATGTGCATTCTCTCCAGGTGATAAAATTGTCAGGAATTTGATTCCCAATGGTGCCAAGATACAGTTAAAAAACTCTGAGATTTCATGTTTGGCTTGTTGTTGAAGACTGCAAGGGAAGTGGGGAAGCCTAAGGGGCACACTTCATGGGTGGGAAAATCATGTGGGGAACTTACAGACTGTAGGATGCTGAATAAACTTAGCACTAAAATGAAATATTGTTGTTGCTGAGGAACTTACAGACTGTAGGATGTTGAATAAACTTAGCACTAAAATGAAATATTGTTGTTGCTGACAGACTTGACCTAAATAGTATTTTCTTTCCCAAGTAGAGTTTAATCCCCATATTCGGGGTGACCATCTACCAGTTTTTGGGTAGTAGAGTCTAATGTTAGGAGGAAAGTCATAGGTGTGCATGCAGTTGGTGTATATTTGTAAAATATAAGTGTCCACCATGTGTTTCTTCAATTTACTATTGGAATGAATATATATAATCCTATGTTGGTTATTTACTAAGCTATTCACCTTTTGATATGATTTTATTCTAATTGAACAGGAATATAATTATGTGTACATGTTGATACAGTGTGTCATATAATCATTTATGTTTCTATAGAAATTTTATAAGTAAATAATAATTATGAATTACTATTATGGGTTTCCATGAATATGTTGCATGAGTACCATGTAGTACCTTGCATGATTCTTGAACATAGGTAGTGCATCCATATGAATAAAATGAGAACAAAAGTAATTATACCTAAGAGTATGCTACATGGTGTTCTTTATTTTTTTGTTCATACACAGATTTCCTTTTCATTTTCTAGTAACAAAGTTTTAAATTAGAGTGTAGCTTAGCCAACATTGTTGGAAATTCTCTTGATTGGGTTTGGGATACTTCTCAGGACAAGAATCTCTACTCACCTGGTGATGAGAATCCTCTTATCCATTTTAGGTAGGATTTGTAGACTATTGGAAATATGAGAATCCTCTTATCCATTTTAGGTAGGATTTGTAGACTATTGGAAATTCTAGTAGCCTTAGAAATGACGTAGAAAGTCCCAAATTTATCTAAGTCTTGAAGCTAGCTATTAAACCTAAGAGAATTTGTTGCTTTCCTTCCAATAAATACCTATAACCATTGATCATGACACACCAAATTAATCATGGCCACTAGTCAGGGTCTCTCACATATGAGAGCTTGCAAAGGATGGGTTGTTTATAGCTGTCAAATCATTCTGTCGATGAGTGATAAGCATTGGATCAAATTTTTGTTTGTAGGAACCAATGATTCAAGGATTAAATGTTGATTTTTCATCAATGAGCGATCAGTGATCCAAGTTGATATCACACATTTAAATTTGTCTGGATTTATCATAAGGGAAACCCCCATGAGTTGTAATTTAAATACAACCAAAGGACATGCGATGGTGATTAAAGGCACAACATAAAACCCAAAGTTGTTTGGAAACCACACTCAACACCTCCACTACACTAATAGGGAATATTGATGGATGAAGGTGGTAATATATGATGGCTTGATACAAAAAGAAATAAAGTGGGCATGTGTCAACCATCAATCAGAGCACAACTAGGACATAATCTCGGTCATTGATTAACATGGAAACCCTTATACATGGTCAAAAGGAGGGGTGATATCATGTTGACATCACACTGATGGAAATATTCTATGGGTATGAGGAATACATGTGGAGTCCTGAAGTTGGTCAAGGTATTAGTGGGTGGGTACATGTTGAGTTCAATCACTTGGAAATGTTCTCTATTCATGGTAATTGGTCAGAGTTGGCATCATAGGATCTTGACCATTAATCAAAGAAGAGTCGTCATAGTTTATTTTCATAGTGGTTATAGAGATATGAGTTGAACCACTCTAATTAAAGGGATCTGAGGGTAAATCCAGACTGTAGATCCATCAAAACAGGCATCGAAGGATCTGGTACATTGATCGTAGTGGGGTCATCAAAGTATCCTTGGAAAAGGAAATTTAGTGACAACATGATGATGTAGAGTGATATTGTTTTTATAGGAGGACATGTGTCATCCTATTATTGGAAGGAAGGGTTTAGTGTGGAGTCCCATCAGAGACATAACCTATCATTGTCACATTCATTAGATCTATGAGTAGTATATCTAAACATTTTATTTGTCAGATAATCTAGGTTTAACTTCGACCATTGATCCAGATGCATCATTGTCGGGGATTGAGAGTGGACCTACTAGGAACTATTGAGAAAAATCGACAACAACAAAAGGACAAAATATCAATACCATTGGTCCACATAGGGGGATTATTCAATATCAATTCTCAATCTCTCATGGGACCCACCCATTGCCCTAAGAAGTGAAAATGGACAAGTGGTAACTGTCACATACTTTGTGATCGTTGATTCAACTAGAGTCGTTGGATGATTAGCCTTGGTACCATCGGATCTAGGAGGTGTCTGAGTAATGGATCTTCATCATAATTTTTTTGGGGGGAGATAACAACCCATTGGAATGAAATTCCCAATGACGACGATGTCAAGAGGTTTTGTAGATTCAAAACCATGGGATGGTGATCCATATGGAAAGCGCCAAAATTGCACTAAATCAGTTCCAAATCAAGTGACACGTATACAAGAGTTCCATGTGAATGAAACATGGCACTAAGGTGGATTTGAAGGTGAAGGAATCAAAAAATTTGGAGGGATGTAACTTTTTATCTAGATATCAAAATTCAGAATGGTTATAGTGGTCGGAAAGGTCTGGATGAGAAGAATCAATCTATGAAGTATAATTGGAGAAAGAAAGTAGTTGGAAAAAATGAAAATTTGACACCCCATCACCCTAACTAGAACTAGGGGGTTGGGTGACATTACAAGTGATGATGTTGTGTCCACTTGAAGAATACTTGGAGCCTTGAACTAAATGTATATAGCTCCAATGTGTTCCCCTTATGGCATAAGTTTTAAGTATGGCCCTGATGGGATGAAATAACATGTGTTTGTTTCCACATGAACACATTTATTTGTACACAAATGGATCCCACAAGATTTCCAATATGAATATTAAAATCCTATAGAATTCCAAGATAAAGATTACAAGATGGATATTGTTGAAAGTATTATTTTTCGGTTAATTTGAATACCCTATATTCGAGGGAAATGTTATCCTACATACTTAACTCAAATGAAAGCACAAGTTACATGGTTGGAATTATTATTAAGATATCTTTCAAACATTATATGGACGTATCTCTAACTCCCTAGGAATGAGGATATATGAGTTTTTTCATTCGATAACCAAAACAAAAAATTGAGGTTGGTTCAACGAATTTTTGGGGAAAGAATTACTATAAATACATGGTAGAATTTCACATTTGTATTGTATCCAATGAAGAGATTAAGTCGGAGGTGATATCAAGGTGTTGAGATGTCTTTTTGGTATGCAAGATAAGTCTAAGGGATTCTCTTAATGTATTTCATATTCCCAAGGTATGATATGAAGTTGTAATGTTTTCATGATGTTGTTGTAAGGTTGTGATGCTTCCATATGCTTTTCTATGAAGTTGTGATTTTGTCACGAGGTTGTAATGCTACCATATTCCTCTTTATGAATTTGTGATGTTTCTATGATTTTTACATGAGTATATGTTGTTGTTAGTGGATGTTGTTGTGAATGTACGTTACCATCATTAGATGTTTCCTTCAGTGATTACATTTCTGGAATGATTTGATGAGGCTTGCTAGGTTTTGAAGGATTGTCTACATAATGAAGCATGCATATGAATTCAAAACTACTATGTGAATGAATATATTGGATTAGTGATATATTATTGATTTGGTGCTCATTTTAGAATATTGGTGTCTTCATTCAGCGGGTTTGTGCCTCTGTTTTAGGGAGTGGGTGCTTCCTTCCAGTTGGAGTTGGTAAATCCATGGGGTTGGTGCCTCCTTATAGTCATTACCGATAAATCAAGGGGTCGTTGCCTCCTTCCACTTTGTGCTGGGGAATCTTGGAAGTTGGTGTTTCTTATCAATGTAATCTTAACATGATATAAGAAACATATTTTTCAGTTTTCTCCCATTTGGGTTTCCCCATAAAACTCATTGTGTTTTTTTTTTTTTTGGGTGATGATGAATGGAATTGTTAATGGTTAATGTATACATTATTTTTTTAAGGTTAAAATGGTAAAACATTATTGATATTGATCCACCCCCACTATTAGTATTGGTGAATATTCCAACAATTGGTATCAGAGGGGGTTCTTTTAGGAACAATCTAACCATTGGAAGGTATATCATGTATAAACAAGGAGAATTTACCAAAAATGGAAAACCATTGTTTGATGGGAAAAAATATTATTTTTGGAGCATAAGATTGAGAGAATTTTTCAAGGAACAAGGATTTAATGTTTGACAATTTGTAGTAAATGGATACACTAGAACATGTTCCCCCATATAGATAAGGTTGGGAAAAATATCAATGAATAACATTCAAAGGATACAAATTCCATTCTAAGTAGTATAACAGGTTTATAATTTGTTAAGGTTATTCATTGTGATTCTAGAAAAGAAAATTTGGGACAACCTCAAGAATGTTTATGAAGAATATGATAACATCCATGGGGCCAAGCTTCACACTTAGAGAGGACAATTTGAACATATGAGAATGAATGAAGATGAAGATATTGCAGTTTTTTGTCTGCGATTTGATGAAATTTTTAATACTACAAGAGGACAAGGAGAAAATATTGAAAATTAAGTTATTGTTTAAAAGATATTGAGATCTCTCCCAATGATATTTGAACCTAAAATATCAACTCTAGAATAAAGTTAAGATATAGAAACATTGAGTGTGGATTGATTACATGGAATACTTACAACATATAAAATGAGAATAGAACAGGAAAATCCATCCAAAAGGGAAGAAACTTGCAAAGCCTCAAAGAGGACAAGAAAGAGCAAACAAAGGTCAAAACCCCACTTCAACAATAGTGATGATTCAGACAATGAGTAAGAGGCCAACTTTGTAATAAAGATGAAAATATGAGTCAAAAAGTACAAAGGTAAGATCCCTTTCAATTTCTTTAATTGTGGTAAAGTTAACCATTTTTATTCCAAATGTCTGTATGCAAGGGGTTCACATAATTATGATGAAGAAGTTCCTAAGAAAGAAAATAAATAAATAAAAAATATATACCAGAAAATAAATAAAGGAATAAATTTTAAAAAGAAAGTCCTCTATTCAAAAGATAATAGTTCCTCATCCGATGAGGATGATGATGGTGGCAGTGACTCAATAAGAGTACTCTTCATGGAATTAGAGACTCAAGAGGAATCTACTAAAAAAATGAAGGAAACTATGAAGAAGAAGGAGAACTAAATATATACGCACAATTGATTAGTGCCCTAATTAATCTAATAATAACAGGGAAGAAAATCAAGTCTCTCAATGAAGATTTAAATAAACTAAAGGAAGGATTTCAAAACCCTAGCAAAATTTTTGAAGAATCCAATCTGACTATCATAGATCTAAAGATTTAGTTGGAAGAAGCCAAATTTATTGAATAAACACTCAAGAGACAATTGGAAGGAAAAGAAATAATAAAGAATCTGGAAGCTGAAATAGTGTCACTAAGAAAGGAACTAGATAAGAAAGAAATAGAACTAAACTTTGGAAAAACCACCAAAATACTGGATGAAATCATCAACAATAAAAAGCATTCTATGAATTTTATAAAAAAAGGATCATGGAGCCATAAAATAAAACAAAAATGGAAAAAAAAAAAAAAAGATACAAAATAAAATAGATACATAGATATACATGGTTCATCCAGTGTGGGCTATGTCCACCAGAGAAATTTCCAAGTTTTTTCTTTTTTATTATCCAACAAAATGAAGGGATACAACATAAAACACAACCATTGTAACTTCCTCTTCTTTCTATGACAATATCCTCTCTCAAAATACAATATTCGCACCCATACACAACCACAATACAATTCCATAATAAAAGAGGGTTTCCTTCTAGAGAAACAATACCTAAAATAACTTCTATTGTCATAACTGTGAATCTATAATGAACGGTTCAGATTGAATACAAAATTAAAATATTTTACAAGGAAATGTTCCCCAATATTTCTCTTTTGGAGCACTGCCCTCGAATCCCCCATTAGAGGGGGCTACAAAACATTTTCTTTACCCCCATGGACCGCCCTGCCGATAGTTGTGGGGGGGAGAACCCCCCCACACTCCCCCGTTAAGTAATGGGATCCAAGCATGATTGAAACAAACCTATGAATCAAGAATATAATTAGGCTCCACAACCAACAAGGACAAGTATAGAATTGGATACAAACAAAATAATTTTGATGAGGTTTCAAGCTCTATGATGATAGAAAATGAATGAAAGAAAACAATTTATGCAGCTACTATCAAGGGTTCCATCAAGAAAGAAGAACGAAAGCCTCTAAATAAGGACATTAAAAAACCATAAATAAAGAAGAATCAAGAAGAAGATTGTGCATTTAGAGGAACATGGAATAAACAACTAGAAATGAAAAATACCCAAGAATAAGATTATGATTTCAAAAGAACAACACCAACTAGAATATCACCCATACCTTGGTACCAAGATATTTTTCTTGACTTGTGTTATTATTGCAATAATTTTGGGCATAAATACATATATTGTAGATCCCATGAAAAGCGAAGAACACCTGGAACATAAATTGTTATGAAAATACCAAGAATAATTACGAAGGAAATTATCCCAAAAAGACTTGTGAGGTGATTGATAGATATTATAAAAGGTTTATTTCTCTGGGCTATGAAATTGAATGTTATAAATGTAACAATTTTGGACACATAGCAAAAAATTGCAGAAGTAATTTCATAATTTCTTCAAGGGAAACTAGGCATGTTCCTTTCAATCATATAGGGTAACAATAGAGAACTTAGAAAAGGAAGAAAGAAGATTTGAAGGTTGACAATTGTGGTTTTCCTTGCAATCCCTAAATAGAATAAGTCATTGGTATATTGACAGTGGATGCTCAAATCATATGACTACAGAAAACAAGATATTTGTAACATTAACTAAATAAAAATAGGGGTCTGTCACTTTTGACAATGATTTACTCAACCAAATTTATAGGAAAATGCACAATCAGTCTTAGAAACAAATATGTTGTGGAAGAAAATGTCCTACTTGTTGAAAAAATGAAGAATAATTTGTTAAGTACGAGCCAAATGTGTGATCATGGACACACACTTGTATTCAATTCGAAATAATGTGAAATAAGGAAGTAAGGATCATGAATACTAGTGGCAACAATAACAAGGTTTCCAAATAGCATGTACACCTTGAATGAAATTGAAGAAGAAATATTTTTTTGGGGGGGACATAAGATGAAAGTTGGATTTGTCATAGAAGAATGGGACATATACATTTCAATAATATTGTTAAGATCAAAAAAAATAAATTTGTAAGAGAAATTCAAAAGTTACAAAGCTAATGAATATTATGTGCAAGCATTGTCATCATGGAAGAAAAACAAAAGTTGAATTCAAGACAAAGGAATACTCTACAAGAAAACCATTGGATATTGTACACATTGATTTATGTGGGCCCAGTAAAACAAAAGGACTAGATGGTGAACAATATTTTATGCTACTCATTGATGAATACACCATAATGACCTAGGTTGGCTTCCTCAAGAAAAATTCACAAGATTTCAAATGTTTTAGGGTATTCAAGAAACTAGTTGAAAATGAAACTGATTTGAAAATCAATCCTTAAGATCAGATAATGGAGGTTATTTTAATTAAAATGAATTTAGGAATTTCTATGAAAAATAAGAAATAAAAAGACAATTATCAATAGCTAGAAAACCTTAGAAAACTGGATTTGTTGAAAGGAAAAATAGAACTGTAAAAGAAATGGATAAAAACATGTTGAACGACTCCAAGATAAGTGATATCTTTTGGGGACAAGCAATGAATACAATCGTTCATATCTTGAATAGAGGATTGATCAGAAGGAATAGTGATAAGACTCCATATGATTTATGGAAAGGAATACCGACCGATTTAAATAACTTTAGAGTGTTTGGAATCAATTATTACATAAAAACGGAAAAGAATATTGGAAAATTTGACTCTCAGGTGGACGAAGGAATTTGTTTTTGGTAATCATGCAAAAGAAAAGAAGATAAGTTCTACAATGTAAGACTCAACGTGATAGTTGAAATAATCAATGTAAAATTTGATGGAATAGACTTGTTGAAGGCTAGGATGGAAAGCATAAATTCAAATATCCTTGAAGAATAGAAAAATGAAGAACTAAAGAAAGAAGAAGAGGAAGAATAACAATAACAACAGGAAGAGAAGCAACTAGAAGAAGAACAATAAGAAACAAACCAACAAGATTTGCATATACCTTCCAGGAAGGATAACTACTGGGTTCAAAAGAATCATCCACTAGAACAAATCATTGGAGCTACAAGTGTTGGGGTAGAAAGAAAACGAAGAAGGAAAGCATAGACGATTGAACAAGGAATTTTTTCATTATTGTCCATAGTTGAACCAAGTTTCTTTGAGGAATATAGAAATGATAAACATTTGATCAATCTATGGAAGAAAAATAAAATAAAATAACGAAGAATGAGACATGGGAACTAGTTACAATACCAAAGGAAAATAATGTGATTCAAATAAAATGGGTCTTCATAAACAATCTAAACGAAGATGGACATGTAACTAGAAACGAAGAAAGACTAGTGTGCAAAGGATATGCTCAAGTTGAAGGAATAGATTTTGAAGAAGCATTTTCTTTGATGGCCAGAATGTAAGAAATAAAAATGTTCCTATCTTATGCATGATTGAAAATGAAAAAAGGGTATCAAATGGTTGTAAAATCAACTTTTCTAAATGGATAATTAGAAGAAGAATTCTATATAGAACATCCATAAGGATTTCTAGTATAATAAAAGGAAGACTAGGTTTACATATTGAAGGAATATCTATATGGAACTAAGAAATATATGAGAGTATGGACATCAAGATCAAACAGGTACTTGAAACAAAAATAATTGATAAGGGGAAATGTGTTGGAGATATTACACACTCACCTAGGTAAATTACTTTTCTAAAGTTGAGAACACTTCTTTAGATGTTAATATTCTCTATAGAGAATATTCCCTTCAAAATAAGGTGTTCCACTTCATTTTAGATTTAGTTATACTAGTGGAAGTCACTCATGCATGGAAACTTGAGTTTTATCACCAACAATTGCATGTGTTTCTCTCACTTCCACATGTGTGACTCAATTAACTAATGATTACATGGATCAGTTAACTAGGACTAGGTGGATGTTCGGTCCGATGTTTGTTAGTGAGTGTCTAGATCTCTCTAGATAAATACTATGGAACATTATTTACTCATGTATCTTATATATATATTGTAACTTATTCACTCTTTTGTGTGTGGAATTCAGTTAATATAAATTATTTTTTATTTCCTCCATTTTGGTCTCTTCTCTTCAGAACATTGTATGTTATGTATGCTTCATTGTTAACTAGATATTATGTGTAGGTATATTAGAAAGTATACATGGTATCAGAAACCATAGGCCACTATCAAGGATCACCACCAACACTCTTTTGTAGGTACCAAAGACAGAAGAAAGAAACAAGAAAGATGGAATCTATGTTATACTCGTCGACAATACTTCTCATGCCTCATAACTATTTGGAGTGGTGTACAAAGAATATACTTCTTCTCAGAAGTAGAAGCTTATACCAAATAACCATGGAAATGGAAGTAGATCATAATTCCATTGATGAGAAAAATGACTTTCTCAATAGGCAAGATATGGCCATGGGATATATTTGCATGTTTGTTTCCCCTAAATGTTTCCATCAAGTATATGATGAATCACAAGAATCGAGTCCAAAAAAATTATGGAACATATTGGAGGCTCTATTTTGGAATAAGGAAAAGTTCATGCAAAAGTTTGATAAGATCAAGCCAGTAGAAAATCCACTAGATGATCAATCCTTTCAGCTTGAAGAGCCTTCTACATAGGTATCTGCACAATTTTTTGTTCCATTCACTGAAGATGATATATACTCCAAATTAGATCTATTTTTTGAATTACATAAAATATATATCATCCATGTATATCATGTTCCACATGTAGAAACTTTTTCATGTTCCACTCATGCAACCCAAGATCCACATCTAGACACTCTCATGCATGCATCTCAAGATCTAAAAAGGGGGTCACACATATCAGATTCAGTTCTAAATATGCTTTGGTAGAATTTGTAGAATAAAATTGGATATTTGAATTCCTCTCAGAAAAATGTCCAATTTCAAAAAAAAATCATCCAGAACGAAGTACGAGAAGTCAAGTTAAGAGCATTTTAAAATCGTCAAATTTTCAACATTTTTCCGGAAATCGCCATGTGATTTTCAAATTTTGATCCAAACTTCACATGGATTTGGATATTCTTCTTTAAAATAAGAGAAGGTGGATATATGTGGACATCTCACTGGTGCATCTACTATATCAAATTTGTACATACATCTACCTCTTGAAAAATATATTCATCGGGCATAATCTTGCATAGTTGTGAGGTCTTCGTGGAGTGAAGGACATAGTTTCCTAGCAACTTTCTTTCTCTTCTTTTGATACATTGTATTTTCTGCGGGGGTTCCATGAGGATTTCCCTCTTTCCTCACATTATTTTAGTGGTAATTGGTTGCATTTTATAATGGATACCTAACATGGACACTCTTTTTGAGACGATTCATCATGTACACCCTAGTAGTGTTCAAGGGGGGTGTTGGAGATATTACACACTCACCTAGGTAATTAATTTTCTAAAATTTTAGAACGCTTCTTCAGATGAGAATATTCTCTCTAGAGAATATTCCCCTAAAAAATAGGGTATTCCTCTTCATTTCAGATTTAGATACACTCAGTTATATTAGTGGAAGTCACTTATGCATAGGAACCTCGGTTTTATCACCAACAACTGCATGTGTTTTTATCACTTCCACATGTGTGACACAGTTAACTGATGATTTCAAGGATTAGTTAACTAAAAGTAGGGCTTTCTTCACTCTGGTGTTTGTTAGTGAGTGTCTATATTTCTATAGATCACTAATATGGCACATTAGTTACTCATGTAGCCTATAAATATTGTAAATTATTCACTCTTTTGTGTTTGGAATTTGGTTAATATAAATTATTTCATTCTTTCTTCAATTTTTGTCTCTTCTCTTAACACCATTTCATGTTGTATATGCTTCATTTTTAGCTAGATATTTCATGAGGGTATCTCAAAAACTATAAAAAATGGAGATAATAACCTCTACCTAAAATCGGAGAAATGAAGTATGACTATTATTGAAGTGTATGTTCATTACATCATCTTTGGAAGTGACGATGATAGATTAAGTCAGAATGTTTCCAAGGATATGCATAATGAATTTGAAATGTCCCTACTTGGGGAGTTGAACTTCTTCTTGGGACTCCATATATCTCATCTAGATGATGACATTTTAATTTCCCAAACCAAGTAAATCAAAGAAATGTTAAACAAGTTGAAAATTGAATACTGTAAACTTGTCAGTACTCCTATGGTTGTTGGTTGGAAGTTGAGAAAAGATGATGAATATAAGGAAGTGGATCAGATAATTTACAAATCGATGATTCGTATTCTACTCTATATAACAACTTCAAGACCAGATGTAATGCAAGCAGTTGGACAGGTTGTAAGATTTTAAGCAACACCAAAGGAAACCCATGTTCTAGAAGTGAAAAGGATCTACATGTATCTTAAAGGAACAACATATTTTTCTCTATGGTATCTGAAAGGAAATGATTTAACTATTGTCACCTACACATATTTATATTGGGAGGGAAGCAATGATGACAAAAGAAGTACAAGTGGAGCAACTTTCTACTTAGGTGACTGCTTAGTTTCATGGTTGAGTAAGAATAAATTTCTAGTATCTTTATCCATAACAAAAGCATAATATATCACAACATCAACATGTTGTAATCATATTCTCTATATGAAGAAAACCCTACAATACATACAAGTGAGATATGATGATCTTATTCCAATAAGCTATGAAAACACTAGTGCTATAAACATATCCAAGAATCCAATGATGCATTCCAAGACCAAGCATATTCTTATTAAGTTCCCCTTTCTGCGGGAATATGTCACATAAACCAATATCAAGATGGAGTACATTAGGAAAAAATAAATATTCCAAACATCTTCACAAAGACTCTTCCTAGGGATACCTTTGATTGTCTTCGACAAAAAATGGGAGTAATTTATTTTCCAAATTGATTTCCATAATCATCTACAAGAACAAAATGGGGAATATTTTTAGGGGGAGTTACCCTTTTCCATTGATGTCAAATGGGAAGATAAAAATAATAAAAATAGAATCATCAATAAAGGATGAGTCAACATGAATACAACGGGAGTCAGCATGACGATAAAGGGACAATACAATCATTGGGATCATAGCAAAAAGACACAGGGGACATGCTTTTTTTACTATGTTTCCATCAGTTCCAAAGGGGGATATTGTTGGAAAATTGGTTTTCAATTAAGTAAACCTCAAAATAATCCGTAAAGAGAATCCTAGAATTCCCTAAATGTTATGATGATGTCTCCACTTGAAGAAGCCTTGAAGAGAATTGACGGAGTTGATCCAAATTATTTTCGGCATGAAATGAGAGTGGAGATATAATAATGAAATGTACAAAGATATCTCATATATCCAATAATACAACAAAAAAATATCATAGATACAACCATAAACACAGAGATACGGTAATACACAATTTACATGAAAGAGAGAAATGTACAAAACTTTATAAATACAAAGTGAAAGACTCACTAGAATGGTGGTAGCTGATCTCTAAGAAGAGATGTGATGGACACTCACATTTGAAATAAGATTATTTTTACAATGAGGCTCAAAAGTCCCTTTATCATAAATAAAATCCAAAACCATAACCCTACAAAATGAAAAGACAACGGTTTTGTGGACCTTGTTTTGGGTAGTTTGGTGTATCAACTTCCCGAGGGCGTAACTTTGGCATACAATATCCTTTTTTGGTGAATGATATCTTTTTGGAAAGGTATTGATGAGGAGATTAAATTCCAGGTCTTAAACAAATATTTTGAATATGATTAAGGTGCTCGATCCCGAAAAAAAATCATTTAGGCCTTCAAAATGGCCCCAAACGTTTAGGAACCAAAAAGCTACTTAAATTAGTAAATAGCCAGAAGACTGTTTTGATCCAATTGGAATAGGTGGGTGGCCAACCATATCCACCTTGATCAGGATCCTTTACATAATTGTATATAACTCCAAAGTGTTCCTTGTATGGCATATCTTTTAAGCATGACATTCACAAGATGAGATAACATGTGGTGGTTTTCACATGCCCACTTTGAGTTGTACAAAAATGAAGCTCAAAATATGTCTAATATAAATATTTCAATCCTACATATGTCTAAGATAAATATTGAAAAATGGATATTGTTGAAAGTATTAACTTTTGGTCAATTTAGATACCCTATATTTGAGGAACGTTTTACCCTACATAACTAAATCGAATGGAAGTATAAGTTACATGGTTGAAAATGTTATTCCAATACCTTTCCAATGGTACATGGAAGTCCCTATAACTCTGTAGGAATGAGGAGAAATGATTTTTTCCATCGGATAACCTAGCCAGAAAATTGAGAACATCTAAGCTAATTTTCAGGGATAAAATTACTAGAAACACATGATAACATTTCTCATTTTTAGTGTAACAAATGAAGAGAACAATTTTGAGGTACCCTCAAGGTGTTGGGTTGTCTTTTTCTGTGCAAGAGAAATATAGGGGATTTTCTTAAGGTATTTCTTATTCTCATCGTATGCTATGAAGTTGTGATGTTTTCTTGATGTTGTTATAAGGTTGTGATTATGTCGTATTCTCTATGATGAAGTTGTGATATTTTTGTGAGGTTGTAATGCTACCATATTCTTTGATATGAAGTTTTGACATTGTCATGATGTTTTGATGAGTGGATGTTGTTGTGAATGGATGTTACCATCAGTGGATGTTTTCGTTGGTGATTACATTATGGGAATGATTCTATGAGGCTTTCTAGGGTTTGAATGATTGTATACGGAATGAAACATGTAGGTGAATTCATAAGTACTAAGCGTATGAAGATATTTGATTGGTGATACCTTATTGAGTTTGTGCTCAATTGAGAAGATTAGTGTGTTCATTCAACGAGTTGGTGCAATTGTTTTAGTGAGTGGGTGCTTCCTTCCAGTTGGAGTTGGTAAAGCTAGGTGGTTGGTGCCAACTTCTATTTATTGTTGGTAAATCAGGGGTTTGGTGTCGCCTTCCAGTTGGTGTTGGAGAATCTTGGAATTTGGTGATTCCTATTAATGTAATCTTAAAATGATATAAGAGAAACACTATGTGGTTTTCTCATGTTTGGGTTTCCATGCAAAAATAATTATGTTTTGTGTATGGTATTTTTTATGTGTGATCAAGAATGGAATTTTTAATGTTTATTTTTTACATGACGTGCTTAACATTAAAATGGTAAAACATGATCAGTACCAATTTACACCCCCCTCTTTGTATTGGTGAATATTCCAATAAATCAAGCCTAATAATAAAAAGAAAGGTTTTTTCCATCTCTTATTCGTACCCACTAAACACTAGGATAACATTAAACATGGATTTCATCAGTGGTTTTTGATATGAATAACTTTTTTTGGTAATTGATAGGTTCAACAATGTGTTCATTCTTATTCTTTTTAAAAAGATCATCAAAGGACAAGAATAAGAAAACATGTTATTTGAACAAGTCTAGGTGCACTTTAGGATACAAAGGAGCATCATATCGTATAGGGATACCATATTTCTTAGTGTCTTTTGGAATAAACGTTTAGAGAGTATAGGAAACAAGTTTAAGAGAGATACAAATTTCCATCCATATTAAAATAGGTATATAGAAGTAATCAACATGAAAGTTGTTCATTATTTGAGGGGCTACAATTAGAAGAATCCAAATACCTATGATCGAAATTTTATGTGCATTCAAAAATCTTATAATAGAGTGATACAAACTTTAGAGTAATTTTTTAATTCACCCTTGGATGTTGTATATGGACCACTTGGACAAGTGAGGGAATAAATCACAATAGGTGTACTGAAAGAATATTTTTTTTTCTTCACAAATTGATGCATAGTTGGTACAATATACAATTTTATATAATAAGTACAAAACTACCATGCAAAGCTAATGTGAACTATTGTAGATAAAGTTGAAAGAACAAACTTTAGGCAAGGCCAAATTGTACTCTAGGGAGACGGTAGAGAAAACAATTGATCACCTCATTCAATGATATATTTTAGGGGCCAATATTCTCCCTAAATGGGGAGGTAAGATAGAAAATGAATCATTATATAATGTTATGTGCCTCAACATATATGGAAATATAAATTAATGAAGAACTCAAATCGTTCATATAAAATACTAAAAGCAAGAAATGGACAAAACCTTTGAGGTAGGGTAACACCATAGATTATTCCTTATGGAAGAAATGAACTCCCAAAAAATTATTTCTTGCTACAATAACAATATTCTTCATTATGCCGTAATAAATTTCTTACACTTCTTTCTATAAAACTCTCTATCTCCTAAGAACATCCTAGAGAAGAAATATTCTAGTAGGTGGAACCTTCTGGTAAAGATTTTCATTTTTATTGTTTTCACACTATTAAATGGGATTTATTTAGTATAATTAACCTCCATACATAATAATATATAACCACATTTCCATTGGGTACCTCCCTAGGTACCCCATATTGCCTCCCTATGTATAATACACTCCATCCCCCTTCTCATGTTTTGTCCTCGAAACATGGAAATAAAACATACAATATGACTAGATAAGCAATGAAACCAACTGGTACCAAGTACGACCATCCATCCATCCTAATGTAACATAAACATGATTACCAATTTTTCCTTTCCACCTTGATCTTGATCCTTATCAAGTCGTTCATGCCATGGGATGGTTTCTGTATCTGAATATCTCCCTTCAATGTTGGTATTCCTTGATGTCCCTCTTGTTTAGTTTCCTTTTTTGTTCCCTGTCAATTTATAATAATCATGTTGATGTGAATTGCCCTATATTGATGAATTTTTTTTCTCTATATGGTTTGGATCGTGATGTACAACAACTTTAGGAATCGGTACTTTTTTGTTCAAATCTGCAATATGGTGTTGCTTTGAGTCAATGATCTCCTTGGATTATTTAATGTGTCCTTGGTTCTTTGATTCATTTCCTTGTGTAGTAACTTCCTCTTATGAAACTTTGGATTATTCAATAAACGTTTTTCTTTCCCCTATGGGACTTTCTTTCTTACTAAGAGAAACATCCTTCCATGTAATTTGTTTTCTTGTACCAAAGGTTCACAAACATCTTTTCCAAATTGATATTAACTATACCAATTATTTCCATCGAAGGATATCCAAGAATAATACCCACATCATTCATATCAATGACACAAAAATTATAAGGAAACACATAGTTATCCATGGTAGTCTTCAAATATTTAAAATTTTTAATAGTTTCACCCTCAAATTGTGTAACAACCCTCCTAGTTGAGGACAACTACTCTATCAACAGGTGCAATTTTTTTTTTTGTTTGTTAAGTGTGTGTGCGCGTGTAGAAGAAACAACCCGCTCGACTCTACGTCACCACTC
>CBVK0100543183.1:0-17837 GCA_900067695.1 Picea abies | reverse complement strand
TATATATATATATATATATATATATATATATATTATTCGCATAACCCTTAGCTTAATGAAGACCACCACTAAGTCCTGAAATACCATAAATAAATTCAGAAAATCAAGGAAATCAGGAAATTCCAAAGGAAAATATTTCGAGAAATATGCACATTCCCAGATTCCAAGATGGAGATTACCAAAAATTTTAAAAATAATTACCAAAGTATGACGGCAAGGACCATAGAGGAGTTGTTGTTTGGATAAACAAAATGGATGGAAATTTTGAATCAAACCCCCCGCTAGGTGAACGAGAGAAGGTAATGACAACCTCTAACAGTCTAGAAGGAGAAGGTTATGATTGGTACCTTTGGTGGTCCAGGAAATGTGATGCCCGTTCATTCCACTGGAAGAATTTTACAACATCCCTACTTAAAAGATTTCATGATGAAGAGGATGACGACCTGTATAACAAGTTTGTGCATCTCAAACAAAAGGGAAACGTAAACAATTATACTCACGAATGGGAGGTTCTAGCAACAAGGCAATGCAGATTCACGGATGAGCAGCTCATTAAAATGTACATATGTAGCCTAAAAGATTACATTCGTAGTGAAATTAAACTATGGAATCCTAAAACAATTGAGGATGCAAGACACAAAAAAAGGCTAATAGAACAAAAAAACAAGTTCAATAAACCAACATTCACAAGTCCAAAAAGGTTAAATAAATATTCAGACGATAGAATGAAGAAATACACTACATACAAAACTAACAAGTATTTACCACCTCATTTGAGGGAAGGTCAAACCAGCCATCAAGAATCAAATAAAAAATGGAAAAGCAAATGTCGATATTGTGGAGACAAATGGTTGTCTGGGCACAAATGAAACAATAAAAAATTATATTCTTGTAAAGCAAAGAAAGAATCAAGCACATCTGACAGTGATTCAGATAATGAAAGTGAAGAGGAAGGTGAGGCCCCCAATACAAAAATCGATGAGGCAATGACCAAGATATCCCCGGCTGCAATAACAGGAATAGAACAACCACAAATGTTAAAACTAAAAGGGCACATTAAAAAAGAAAATGTCATCATTCTAATTGATACAGGGAGCACCCATAATTTCATAGATGTAAATGTTGCAAAGAAATTAAACATATTTGTATATCCGACCGCGGATATAAGAGTAATGGTGGCAGATGGAAAAAAAAATTATGGCGTAGGAAAATGTCACAAGATCAAGCTTCAAGTAGCAGATTACGAATTGGAATCTGGATTCTACACCGTACCATTGGGAGGAGTAGACATGGTCTTGGGAATTCAATGGTTACAAATGCTAGGGACCTATTCTGCAAATCACCAAAAACAATTTATAAAATTCAAATGGGAAGGAAGACAATACAAATTATACGGATGCCAATCACCTCCCACCCAAATTATATCCTCACAACAAATGGAGAAACTAATTCAAAAAGGAGCACCAGCTTACGTGGCACATTGTCATCAGATGGAGTTATTAACGACATAAATAGTCAAATCTCAACATCCAAAGATTCAAATATTAATCCAAAAATATGACAAGGTATTCCAAGACTTACCTATGAAGATGCCACCTAATAGAAACATAAAACATATAATCGAGGTTAAGCCAGATTCAACACCAGTTAGTATTAGACCTTATCGATATCCTCACCACCATAAGACATAAATAGAAAGGCTAATTCAAGACCTAGTGAAATGTGGGGTTATTATGACCCGCAGGTGCCCATATGTAGCCCTAGTAATACTGGTTCAGAAAAAGGATGGATCTTCTAGACTATGTATAGGCTATCGAGGGTTAAATAAAATAACTATAAAAAACAAATTTCCTATACCCTTAATAGATTAGTTGCTAGATGAACTCCATGGAGCTAAATACTTCTCAAAATTTGATTTAAGATCAAGGTACTACCATATTCGAGTAAGATTAGAAGATGTACAAAAAACTGCTTTTCAAACACACAAAGGTCATTATGAGTTTAAAGTCACGTCGTTCGGTCTAACCAATGCATCAACTACCTTCCAAGCAACTATGAATCAACTTCTTCTCCCCTACTTAAGGAAGTTTGTATTGGTCTTCTTTTATGATATTCTTATTTATAGTAAAACCTGGAAGGAGCATATGAAGCATTTAGAAAAGGTACCTTCTCTCTTAGAGAAAAATCAGTTCTATGCAAAACTATCAAAATGTTCCTTTGGTAAAGAAGAAGTAGAATACCTTGGTCATGTCATATCTCAAAACTATCAAAATGTTCCTTTGGTAAAGAAGAAGTAGAATACCTTGGTCATGTCATATCTCGAGAAGGAGTCAAGGTGGACACTGCAAAAATCAAGGCAATCACAGAATGTCCCAAACCAAATAACATATCAAAACTAAGGGGATTCCTTGGATTAACGAGTTATTATCGAAGATTTATCAAGAACTATGCTCATTTGACAACACCCTTGTCAAACTTATTAAAGAAAAATTCTTTCAAATGGGATAACAGTGCACACCAATGTTTTGAAACATTAAAAAGTGTTATGTCGTCTACACCTGTGTTAGCAACACCAGATTTTGCAAAACCCTTTGTAGTAGAATGTGATGCATCGAGAATTGGAATAGGAGAAGTATTAATGTAAGATGGCCACCCAATAGCATTTGAAAGTTGAAATCTCAACAAAAAGGAAGAGTTAAACTCTACCTATAATAAAGAAATGTTAGTCATTATGCATGCCTTAGCTAAGTGGCGACAATATCTTTTAGGAAGCAAATTTTCGATACGTATTGATCACAATAGTCTCCAATACTTACTAAGACCAAAAACATTGTCCACAGAACAACAAAAGTGGATGGAGAAACTTTCCACCTTTGATATGGAAATAATACACAAAAAAGGGAAAGACAACATAGTTGTTGATGCACTACCATGAAAAGATGAGGAAGTAAAAGCATATGCAACAACAATAGTCATTCTTGATTGGTTGGATGAGATTCGAGTTGAGTATGCCAAAGATCCTGAATCTAATTCCATAATCAACAATTTAGATCAAAACCCCAAATTTGAATGGAAAAATGACATTTTATGGTACAAGAACATAATCTACCTAATTCCATCCCCAAAATTTAAAATGAAAGTCTTAAGGGATTCACGCAACTCCCCAGCATCAGGACATGCAGGTTTTTTCAAAACCTACTATAACGCACAACAATCATTCTATTGGAAAGGAATGAATAAGGATATTCAAAGATTTGTTGTCGAATGTGAAATATGTCAAAGGAATAAAAATGAAAATGTTATGACTCCAAGATTACTTCATCCCCTACATATTCCTTAACAAAAATGGGAAGAGATCTTAATGGATTTCATTAAAGGGCTACCCATGTCTTATGGGAAGGATAAAAATTTTGTTGTGGTTGACAAATTAACCAAATATGCACATTTCATGGCGGTAAGAAAAACCGACTCAACAAAAATAATTGCAGATGTTTTCTGCAAAAACATTTATAAGTTATATGGGTTTTCGAAGGTAATTGTCAGGGATAGGGATGCAAAATTTAAAGGAAATTTCTAGAAAGAATTTGGCAAAAATACAGGAATATCTCTTAATATAAGCTTTGCCTATCATCCACAAATAGATGGTCAAACATAATTGTAAATAAATGCTTAGAAACGTACCTACGATGCTTTGTAACAAATAAGCAAAATAAATGGCCTCAATGGTTACATTTAGCCGAATGATGGTATAACTCTACATATCACACTTCCACTAAAATGACTCCTTTCTAAGCCTTATATGGTTATGAACCACCTAAATGGAAAGAGTTTGCACTATTTAATACTAAGGTCCAAGCAATAAGAAATAAGCTAGAGGAAGAACAAAAAACCATACAAATATGAAAAGAAAACCTAGCAATAGCTTGTAATCGAATGAAACAACTAAAAGACCAACATAGGTCGGAAAGAGAATTTGAAGAAGGCGATTGGGTGTTTGTACGACTTCAACCCTATAAACAATTATCCCTTAAGCAACAAGGGAAGAACAAATTGGCCCCAAAATTCCATGGACCCTTTCAAATTAACAAAAAAATTAGCCAAGTAGCTTATAGATTGGAGTTGCCATACAATTGTCGCATCCACAATGTCTTCCATGTTTCATGTCCCAAAAAAGTGCTTGGCAGGCTCAACCAATGCAAACAAAAATCCCTGAATTCGATGACGAAGGAAAATTTATTTTAGAACCAGAAGGTATTCTTGCCACGAAGGAAAAGGTGTTACGTTCCAGAACCATAAAGGGATATCTTATCAAATGGAAAAACCTTCCAGAAGAAGATTCATCATGGGAATCCGAACAATTCCTTCGACAATACCCATCACTACCCTTGCTTTGAGGACAAAGCAAAATCTTAAGAGGGTGGCAATGTTACAAACATAATAAAAATGATAATAATAAATATAATAATTGTAATAATAAATAAAATCATTTAATTAAATCAAGAGGCACGTACCTCTTCATCAAGAGGCACGCACCTCCTCACCTCATGACCAGTCAATGTTATATAGCAAACCGTCACGAGGGTAGTGTAATCATCTTATTTATCATTATCAATAAAATATCAATATTCAAAATTATTCAATTCTCCAGTGAATAACAACTTTCATGTTACACCAAGGAGCTGTCAACTTGGGGAAACTTTCATAGGAATTGAGCCATTGATGATTTTTGAAGCTAGAAAAATGATCACTTGGGAGTCCCCTTCCGCAATTAGTTGTTTTATGTTTTAACGTATGGCCAATTGAATTCATTTGATTAAGCTCCATAGTTTCGTTGTGTTGTTAATACCATGGTCCAAGTGACCAGCCATGATGTGGAGAATTTTCCCTGTGCAATCTCGGAGAATGATGCCATATCTTTCTAGACCGGGGTTTCCCTTCGAGGCACCATCAAAATTCATTTTAACAAAGATTAGACGAGGGCAAATCCAGGAGGAAGGGCTATGGGTTGGAGACCCAAGACGAAGAGGGCTCTCGAGGAGATGGCAGGGGAGATTTAACTTCTAGTTTGAGAGGATAAGGCTTTCATGGGGATTGCACTGAAGATCCTCCAATGACCAAGGGGAAACTCTGATGGTTTCCTGGATATGAGCTAGAATTTTTTACCAGATAGTGAGGGGGGGGGGGAATGGGGGGGGGGGAATTGGGAGTGGAATATCCTTTTGTTCCATCCTTTCCAAATCAGCCAAACAATGAAGCCTGATAATAGTTGCCAAATTTGATTCAAGATTAGATTTTGGTACACATTTGTTCCCCAATTTTCTATAGTGTTGATAATGTTATCTCTAATTTTGTTGGACTTCTACATGATTTGGGAAACCTGGTCCCAGACTTCCCCACTAAGAGGGAATTGATTGAAGATATGCTCCATGGTTTCCTCTTGTTGTTGACATAGATGACATATCGAAGGCCCAACGAATCCCCTTTTCCAGAGATTATCCCAGGTGAGGATTATATTTTGAACCATGAGCCAAAGGAAAGTTGAAATTTTCGGCCAAAGTTTGGATTCCCAAATGATGTCCCAGACGTGCTCTTTTGGTTGAAGGTGGAAATTCTCATTTAGGTAGTAGGATTCTTTCACTAAGAACATACCCGTTGGAGAATTCCCCCACCTAAGAATATCAGAGCCATCACTAATGCATATCCTCCTCTGTGAGGCTATGGTTCACCAAGGTTGTATATCGTCGTCGCATGGAATGTTGAGTTCTTGAGGACGAGTCTTCCAGGTTCTCTAGGGATGATGATGAGAGTTCCTTAGCCAGAGATCCTTCACTTTGAGTGGTGCCATTAGTTTCATTTGAAGATATAGAGGGTGTAGTACTTCCAAAGAGTGCAAAGGTGGTAATTGTTGCCAAGAGTCATGCCAAAACAATGCCGTCTGTCCATTTCGGATTTCCTAGAAAGCATGCTTTTGAATGAGAGGGCAATTGCACCAGACCACGTTCCAAATGTTGGAGCCTTGGATCTTGTTATTATATCTAATTAGGAGATCCTCATTGGTGTGAGGTGCATACTTTTTCTTCCACGTCTTGGCCCATAGATCCGTGGGGTGTTTAAGACAACGCCACCAGAGTTTGGCTCCCATTATGTTGTTAATTTTTCCAGGATCTCTTAGTCCCAATCCTCCTATGGATTTCGAACGACGGACTTTGTCCCAACCAAATAGAGCCCAATTTTTATCAGGGTAGTGACCATGCCAAAGGAAATTCCACTGCAAGTTTCTAATGGTTTTGATGACTGATTGCGGGGCTGTCAAAGCTGTGAAAAGGTAGGCTGGGAGAGCTTGAAGGACTGATTTAAGAAGGATGAGTGTTGCAGCTAGATTGATTGATCTGAAGGTCCAATTGCTTAGGCGATTGGAAATTGAGAGAAGGAGGTTGTCCCAGGAGATATTGTGAGTCGTTGCATCTGAAAGGGGGATTCCAAGATAGTTGGACGAAAGGGAGCTCCTGGGGATACCCAGAAGTCTAAAGATGTGGCCTTGGACAACATGCAGAGTATTAAGAAAAAGAGTTGGGATTTTTGGAGTTTAAGAGTGGTACTAGAGGTTTCAGCAAAATCTGGGAGAATGAACTTGATTTTGTTGGCTTCCTGGGCGGTGGGGGTATTCAACAACAAGGTATCATCCATGAATTGACTATGAGAAGTTGTGGGATAAAGGTTGTGAAGTGGTAGGCCCTAGAGTGACTCATTCTCCATAGAGGCTTTGATGTACCGGCCTAAGCCCTCCGCCTAATGACAAAGAGGAAGGGAAAAAGGGGGTCTCCTTGACGTATACCCCTGGTGGGAGAGAAGGGTTGGGAGGGCACACCATTAACCAAAATAGAGAAGAAGGCAGAAGTAGTGAGTTTCATAATCTAGTTTATCCAATCATTGTCAAAGCCAAAGGCCTCAAGAAGGTAGTTCATGTACTGTCAACCGAGTCGATCGAAAGATTTTGAGAGATCAGTTTGATGAGCATACCTGGGGTGCAAATTGATTTGAGGGAGTGAATAACCTCGTGTGCTAGAATGATGATGTCCATAATTTGGCACCCCTCCACATACCATGATTGTTCCTTGGAGATGATGAAAGGAAGAACAATATTGAGCCTCAATGCTATGATTTTGGTGATGATCTTGTATATTACATTGCAGAGCGTAGGACAAAACTGCTTTGGATGGGTGACCCAGTCTTCCTTTGGGATGAGAGTGAGGAAGGTGGCATTAAAGGCAGAGAGGACTTGCCCCGAGGATCGAGATTCTTCAACTAGTTTCCAAACCTCTTCTTTGATCATCGACCAACAATAGTGGAAGAAATATGTTATGAATCCATCAGGTCCATGTGCCTTACTCAAAGGCATTTATTTTACTTCTTGATCCACTTCTTTGTGTGTGATCAGTCTCATTAGGGCCAAGATTTGTTCTGGCGTAAAGAGGGAAGGAATGTGTTGAGTTATCTTATTAATTGCCTGGGTTTTGTCCATTATAGGTTGATCCAGATTTTATGAGAAGAACGAAATGAATATAGATTATTATCAAAAGATGCTTAACACAGAATAACATATATAGAGTAAAATTGGTTTCTATTCAATACAGAAATAAGCTGAAATTGTAAAATGCAGTGGAAAACAAGCTTGCTAGAATGGTGATGGCTTATCTTTGAGAAGAGATGTGACGACTGCGCTCATTCACAAGAAGATGATTACAATGAGGCTTTGAAGTCCTTTTTAAAATAAACAAGAATGTCAAAAACTATAGACATCCAAACACCTAACCCTAGGGGATGAAGTGCCAAAAGTCACATGGGCCCCGTTTGGGTAAGTTATTACATCAACTTCCCGGGGTCGTAACTTTTGCATGCAATCTTCGTTTTAGGCACACGATAACCCGTTGGAAAAGTCTATCCAAGGACTACACATGTTGTCATTAGACTCTAACTGTGTCTACAATTTAATTGTGGCGAGCCCTAACAATGTTGTTTAGGGCCTCAAAATGACCTTGGAAGTCAGGGACCCAAAAACTAGGAAAAAACTGCCTAAATGAGCCAATTGGAATAGGTGGAAGGCCACCGAAATCCATCTGTATCAATCCTCCCCCCTTAGGAAGCAATGGTCTCCATTGTGTTGATTTCCCCCATAAGATGAAGAAATTTCTGCTGAATTTGACCTCGGGTGAGCCACTTGCCTTGGTGCAGGAGTTGCCCTGCTTCGACAACTCGATAAAGCTGGATCCTTTGTTGGTGAGTGCCCTTGACTCGTTTGTCCACAATATGATCATTGGAAGCCTGTTGTATGCAGTCATGTTTGAGCTATGTTGGTGTCAGTTGTTCTGATACCTCTGAGGTGTCCAATAATGGTGGGAAATAAGGTCGAAGGAGATCCACGTTGAACACTGGGTGCAAGCCAAGGAAAGGAGGAATTTTGAGCTCAAAAGCACTATCACCCACAACCTTGGTGATGGTGTACAAGCCATAAGGGTTCTTTCTGCAAGTGCAACCAAACTTTGTTGCCCACCTGAAACTTATGTGGCTCCCGGTGTTGATCATGGCGCTACTTGTAGTTGTCATTGGACTTCTGTAGGATATCCTGAACCTGTTGGCGGATGTGCTGGATCCGCTCAATGAAATAGGTGGCTTTGTCAGCTTCAGTTGGAGTAGGAGATGAGTCGACCGAGGTGACTGCAAGGGGTAGTGCAACATCTATGGGACCCAATGCTTGGAATCCAAACCCCACCTGAAAGGGGTTGTGGTCGGTTGAGTTATGCAAGGCTTGGTTGTAGCTATGCTCAACATAGGGAAGACTCTCATCCCATGTGTGAGGGTGCTTGGAATTATACATGCACGTGATATGCATGACATTCAATTTACGGCCTCGGTTTGACCATCTGTCTGGGGGTGGAAGGCTGTGGATTTGGTGAGCTTGGTGTCCAGCAGTGACTAGAGGCTCGACCAGAATGTGTTGAGAAATTGACTATCCCGATCTGAGACAATGGTTTGTGGGATTCCAAAGTGTACTCAAACTCGTTCAAAGAAGATCTTGGCAGTGGCCTTTGTTGTGATGCTCTTCTTGCAAGCGACCATAATCGTCATCTTAGAAAAGTGATCAAAAACCACAAAAACACAGTCATTTCCCCGCTTGGTGGACAAGAGGCCCGAAATCTAGTCCATTGAGATGGATTCTCGTGGCCTGTCAGGAGTAGGCAGAGGGGTGTACAGGCCTTGTTTCTTAGTGGTTGATTTAGCAATAGTGCAGAACCTGATATACTTTCTGACCTCCTGTTGAAGTTTCGGTCAGTAGAAATGTTTTTGTAGCATTGCCACTGTCTTTTCGATGCCAAAGTGTCCTGCCACCCGACTGTAGTGGGCTTCCCATATCAGCTTTGCTTGCTTTCTTAATGGAACACATATATGGCCTAGACGACACAACAACCCATCCTGAAGATAGCAATTAGCGACAACTGCGTTTGCACCCAACCTTTGGTAGGTGGTGGTGAAGTCCGGGTCTGTCTCATAGAGTTGGGGCCATCCAGAGGTCTCATGGATGCAAGAGTCTAGCATCGTGGTGACTGTCGTGACTGGCGGTCTACTGAGGCAATCAATGACGCGGTTGGTGCTTCTTGTTTTATACTTGATGTTGAGGTGGAATTGTTGCAAGTATGTGGACCACTTCTAATGGCGATCATTCGACAATTTGCCTTATGTCTTCATGAACTGCAGTGGCTTATGATCAGTGTGGATGACTGTCTCCTTCCCAAGAATGTAATGTCTCCACTGCTTGCACAATGGAGTATATTTCTTTGTCATAAGTATGGTACTTATGAACAACATCTGATAATGTCTCACTATGATAGGCCACAGGGTGGTCATGCTGAGTGAGAATGATGCCCACAACATAGTCTGAAGCATCTGTCTTGATCTTAAAGGGTTGTTGTAGGTTCAATAGTGAAAGTACTGGGGTTGAGCACAAGCGTTGTTTCAAATCATTGAACGCTTGTTGTTGGGACCGACCCCACACAAATTTTGCCTTACCACCACCCCTGGTTACTTGGTTGAGGGCCCATGCAATATGGGAAAATCCCAACAGGAACCTGCAGTAGAAATTGGCAAGGCTCAAGAAGCTCTGAAGCTTAGTGAGTGTGGTTGGGGCTGGCCAGTCACGGATGACTTGGATCTTGGTTGGATCCACATGTACACCATGCTGATCAACGATGTAGCCCAGGTAATGGATCCTGACCATGCCGAAGGAGCATTTTTGCAAGTTGGTGTATAGCTTATGTTGTCGTAGGGTGTGGAGAACCTGCTGAATATGCTGCAAGTGTTTTGCCCAAGTCTTGTTATAAATGAGAATGTCATCCAGATACACCACTACAAAAGTATTGGTGAATGGTCATAGGATATCGTCCATCATCCTCATGAAAGTGGTTGGAGCATTTGTCAAACCAAAGGCCATGACCAACCATTCAAAAGACCTTCCTTTGACTTGAAGGCAGTCTTCCATACATATGTTTGTTCTATCGGGACCTGGTGGTAGCCAGACTTCAGATCAATCTTACTAAAGTATTTGGCCTCCGTGAGATGATCAAGGAGATTGTTGATTCGGGGAATCAGGTATCGGTTTCTGATTGTGATTTTATTCAGGGCCCAATAATCAATGCAAAGTCACCAGGTTCCATATTTCTTTTGTACCAGCACGATTGGGCTCTCACTAGCACAGCCGCTAACTCGTGGCTGGTGAACGTCGAAAGGCCTACAACTGAGGAAATATGAGGTAGAGGAATGGACAGTTGATTAAATCCGTGATAGCATGGAAAAGTGGCTTGTCTAATATGTGTAATTTCCAAGAATGAAGTTGAAGGAGTGCCTGCTAAACTGCTAAACGTGGTAATCTCAAAGGTTAATTCGTGGCAATCATATGATGTTACAGTAATTTCTTAATATGATTAGGTAAATGTTAAAAAGTAAACAGGTTAACTGATGCATTTAAATGCAAGGAAGTTATCAACAATAAATATGAGTCATTGATTTTGGAGAACGACTAAGAATATATCGACATCTTCAATGTGTAGCCATCAGATTATAATTTAATATTAAAAGATGATTAATTGTGCCCATCTCCAATAGGTATACGCCTTTCGGTGTAACAAGGTGATGAACTAGGACGGATGTGCCCCTTGTGGAGCAGTTCTTAGATCTGTCGCTTGATCTCCTCATTCTCTAACAAAGAGCAGCGGTAGACTGGCCCATTGGGCAGTAATGCGTCAGGGGTCAGATCGATGGGGTGCTTGACCTGACAGTGCAGAGGTACCCTGGTAGGTGAGGAGAAGATATCCGAGTATTCTTCCACAACCTTATCCAATTGCTTCTGTTGTGTGGAGAGGTCAGTCGCGAAGACCCTGGATGTGGTTGCGATCTTTCGCCCATTCTGAGAGCGAATCATGAAGAAGATAAACTTTTTCGTCTGAGAGATGACCTTCTTGCATTGCTTGGCATATATCAAAGAAATAACACTAGGTGGGATTGCCTCGAGTATCCTGTACAATTTCTTGTTCAAAGTAATAATAACACTGCGAGGCCTAGACTCATATACAACATGACGTTTCTATAAATATGGTTGGCGAAAAGAACATTACAAACTTCGACAGGGGCAACATCACACAAGACCTCGTCTTTTAAGGGCTTGATGTTGTATGACAAGCAACACTATTGGTTGACGCGGATGTCGCTTCCTTGGCGAAGCCATTCGATGGTGTAGGGCTGCAGGTGCGACGTTGTCGGCAGGGCGAGTTGATTGACAACCTCTACTGAGATGAGGTTCTTCTAGCTACCGCTATCAATGATGAAGTGCAACGGGGTACCCTTCACCCACATCTGTGAATGAAAAAGGCGCTCGCCTTCCTTTGGCTCGTCTGGTTCACCAGGCTGGAGCTTGGAGGTAGAAACGATAGCACTGGGTTCTGCGTCAATGATCCGTCTCCCCCTTTATGGTTTTGACTCAGAGTTAGAACCCACATCTGATTTAGAGGCTTTCACCTCAGCCACCAGTGACTGCTTTGAGCAACAATCAACAATGTTATGCCAGGGGCTCTTATGGAAGTCGCACCACTTCCCGGTATCTTTCATTGTCTTTCTGGTGTCCTTGTTTGCTTGCGGCCTGGACTGGTTGTCCTGAGGCAGTTCGTATTTTCTCTGTCCTTTGTTCTACGGGTTGGGGCTGCCCTTTCCCGGCTTTTGCTGTGAGGGGTTCCAAGGCCCAAATTTTCGCATCTTCTATTTGAGCTTTTGCTCGATTTTGATAGCGTATCGGTAGGCCGCGCCCAAGGATGAGATGTACATAAACTTCATTTCATCTTGGATGTATCTATGCAGACTGTCGTGATACTTGAGCACCAAATGTCGCTCATAATCTTTGATACCCAACTTAGTGTGCAAGGTATGGAAGATATTTGTGAACTTGGACACTGCTTGGTTTCTTTCCTACCGCAGTGTGGTCCATTTTGTGTACAGGTCATCATAACTTCCAACAGGGTAGTATTGTTCCTTAATAACATCCCTGAAGGACTCCCAAGTGACCGCAACTGTAAATAGTGAGGGTTCCTCTATTTCCTTTTGCTCACATAAAGTTTCCCACCAATCTTTGACATGGGGAACGACTTTGAGGAGTGAAAAAGTAATCTTTTCTCTATTTGAGAAGTTATGGACAGAGAAATACCCTTCTAGCATATTCAGCCATTTTGTCTATAGCATCTGTGTCTATCTAACCTTCAAATATAGGAATATCGAAGTTTATTTGTACCTTGAAGGGGGTGGCGCCTTTATCTGAGGAAGATGTGTCGCCTGTAGGTAGCCACCGAAGGATTTGCGCAAAACTATCCATCATCTCATTCCTTTGTTGCATGAGGGCTTCCTCGAACAACATTTTGAAGGGATCTCCTGTCCCATCGTATTTATTTTCTCCTGCCATGAAATGTCGCTTGGGTGTGTGAGAGCTTTTGTCCTTAAGAGAAACAAGCTCGAGATCAAATTCTTTGTACCCTGACCTCGTTGGGAACATGCATTAAGAACGACAAGGAGAAGACCGCTCTGATACCACTGATTAAGATTTTATGAGCATAACGAAATGAATACAGATTATTCTCAAAATATGCTTAACACATAATAACAAATATACAGTCAAATTGGTTTCTATTCAATAAGGAAATAAGTTGAAACTGTAAAATGTAGCGGAAAACAATCTTGCTAGAATGGTGGCGACTTATCTCTGAGAAGAGATGTGACGGTTGTGCTCATTCGTAAGAAGATGATTACAATGAGGCTCTGAAGGCCTTTTTACAATAAACAAGAATGTCAAAAACCCTAGACATCCAAAAACCTAACCCTAGGAGATGAAGCGTCAAAAGTCATGTGGGCCTTGTTTAGGTAAGTTAGTACATCAACTTCCTAGGGTCGTAACTTTTGCATATGATCTTCGTTTTAGGCATACGATAGCCTGTTGGAAAGGTCTATCCAAGGACTACATATGTTAACATCAAACTTTGACTTTGTCTGCAATTTTATTGTGGCGAGCCCTAAAAACGCTTTTCTAGGTCCTCAAAATGACCCCGGAAGTCAGGGACCCGAAAACTAGGAAAAAACTGCCAAACTGGAAAATTGCCAAAATGATCCAGTTGGAGTAGGTGGGAGTACTGACATCCATATGGATCATAGGTTCTAATAATATATCTTTATTATATCTTGTCAACTCAATTTCTATTCCTGTATGGTCCAAAATTTGATTGCCTTGAGCATCTTCAAGCTTGGTGATTCAGTTGATGTATCGTCGATGTACCATGGATCTGTGGAAAAAAATTGTGTTTCTCTCTCCTTCCTTAAGCCATTGCACTCTGTATTTTTGTTTCCAGAGGATTTCCTCCTATTTTTTCCGCTCCTCAAGTTGTTGTTGGAGTATTTCTTCCTCCTGTTTGGAAGCATCAGTGCACCCCTACAAGATGATTTCTTGTTGGAGTTCTTCCAAGCATTGCTCTAGCCCCTTTTTAGTCTGGAAGATGTTACCAAAAACATTCTTGCTCCGGTCCCTTAGCTGCATCTTGAAGTTCTTCAGTCGTTGTTGGAAGAGATACATGCATGTGCCATGAGAGATCTCAACCTTCACCCACCAAGTCTGATAAAGTTCATGAAAGTCCAGGTGATTGAACCATAATTTTTCAAATTGGAAAGGCTTATATTTGGGTGTTTCTCTTGTGTATAACCATAGTTGAACTGGTCAGCGGTCTGAGCCCGATTTTGGGAGAATGTTGGCTTCTAACATTGGATCCTCCAACATTATGGATTCTAAAATAAGGAAGCGGTCCAACCTGCATGCAATTTGTTGAGGGCTAGATATTTTGTTGGACCAGGTGAAGGTGTCATTTCTGGCCTCTATATCAATTAGATTGAGCTGATTTATTATTGTTCGGGACTTACCACTATCTTTCTCCATTTGTTTCGTTCCTCCACTCTTTTCTTCTAGTGTGAGAATAATATTGAACTCTCCTCCTATTATCCATGATGTTGGACCTATAAACCTGCCCAGAGAGGAGAGACTATGTAAGAATAAGTCCTTTTTTTGAGCGCTTTGAGGTCCATAAGCATTTGTAAGGATTCCTTACTTCCTAGAGCCCAAGGCTTGGTAATGAACTGAGAGCATGCCAACTGTGGAAAATGGTTGATCAATTAGGACGAAGGTCGGGTTCCAAACAATAGCTAGACCACCTGTTGCACCATTGGAGTCATTGTGGATTGAGTTATAGTTTCTCCAACATCTTTTAAATATTTCTTCTACTGCTTCTCTAACAAATTTGGTTTCTTGGAGAAGGAGGATGTCCGGATCTTCTGCGAGTATGTTGTTGCGAAGAATCCTTTGTTTGGATCTTCCATTGAGTCCCATGATATTCCATGTGATTATCTTCATCATAAAGAGTTTGGTGGTGGTGAGAATAAACCTTTTGTGAGGTGTTGGATCTGTCCCGAGTTGAGCATATAATTAGCTACTTCTTTGATCAGTTGTTGTGCCGATTTTCGTCCTTGTCGTTTTCCTTCTTGAGGAGTGCGTCTAAGGTCCAGAACTGGGTCAGAACTTATTCCCAATCTCGAGGTGTCCCCTGCAGTTGAATCAATGAAGACTTTGTGAACCTTCCTTAATTGTTCCAATGGGATGGATTGCAATTCCTTCTTGTTGAAAGATTCCTCTATTTTTTCCAGATTGATGTTAGCTAGGTCCTGCTCATCCAACTGAATAATTGTGTCCCCTCCATCCTTTGATTTCTTATCTGCATTCAGCCTGGTAGGGGAGCCCGTATCTTGTCTTTCTTCTAGAACTAGCTCGGAGTGTTGCTTGGCCTTCCCTTTGTCGTTACTCTGGATGTTCTTTTTGTGAGGGTTTTCCACCTCCTCTGCCTCCGAGAGCTGATTTAGAACATCAAAGGAGTTGCTTGTGGAGATCTTGTGATTTCCTTCCTGACTGTTCTTTTTTGGAGGTTGTTTTCTCCGACCAATGATTTGTGTGAAGCCATCTTTTGGTTTTGCTTCCCCCATCGTTTGGGTTTGTGCATTGAGGGGACAAACATGGAAGAGGTAACCATGCTCATGACATTTGCTACAGTGAAAGGGAATGTGTTCGTAGTCGATGGTCTGGATCCAATCCTCATCCTGATATTCGATAGTGATCGAGCTCGACAATACGTTGGAAATGTTCATATAAACACAGATTCTTGCATAGGAGGTGTATTTCCTTTGCTTTGTTGCCTCTAAGGATTTTACATATCGTCTCATTGTATTTCCAATACCCATAAGAATCTCTTAAAGCCAGAACTCCTGGGGTAGTGAGTAGAGGTGGATCCAGACTAGCAGAGTCACAAATTCTTCTTTCTCTGGGTTGAAGCGATTCGTCCAAAATCAGAGGAAAAGCCCTACAAAGTTGTAAAAGTAGGGACGATTCTCAAAAACCCTATCCTTGTCCTCCATATTATAAAAGATGATTGTGAAGAAACCCTTCGAACTGAGTTGGACATCATAGTCCCCCTTAGGGTTCTACCATGTTTTGATACAACGCATGAGATCCCGTTCTGAGGGCCAAAGTCCCAAGAACTTCCCGATGAGGGCATGTTCTTTCATGAACTGAGTGTGCTCCCCCACCCTGGTTGAGTTGATCACATATATTGGCGGTTTATCGGCTTGGGGAATGCATTTCCTAGGCTCCCAACTGTGAGACACCTTTGGATGAGACATGCTTGCTTCTACCTCCATTTCCTTGCCTAAGCCATGTTCATTTAACAAGATCTGCTCGCGTAGATGGGACGACAGCTTAAAGGCCAACCGTTTGGATCTCGTTCCCGCGCGATCGTTGGCAACCACATTCTGGTATGAGGGGGCTTGCACCCTCCCTTAGGCTCCATGTCCATCCCTTAGTTGCGCTAGTGCGGCTGGAGTCTGCTAACGCCTTCTGAAAATGTTTGCAGGTTGTAGGATCAAGGGTTTAGCTGCATGCGAACCCTAGATCTCATGCGTGAACCCTCGAAAGAAGTTCATGTTTCTCAATCATTCAAGAGTATTGCACCTCAATACACCAAGTTATCTTTCCTTATTGCGAAATCATTATTATCATTTTAAATTGGTCACTAATTAGGTGTGGGAATGCACGTGATGTTCTTCAAATGATTCTTTAATTGAAAATGTTATAAGCATTTGAGCTAAAATTTACTGAGTTTATGAGTTATTTCCTTTAATTCAGTAATTCATTATTTAAATCCCATACATAATTTTTTTTATTAATGTCCCTAGCTAGGATACATAACATTTCCTTTAATTCAATAATTAATTATTTAAATCCCATACATAATTTCTTTTATTAATGTCCCTAGCTAAGATAAGTATAACACACACACACACACAAACTATAGATTCCCTGAAAAAACTACAAACAATCAAGTTGAGATAAAGCATCAAACTATGTCTTAAACAACAAATCCAAAAATATCAAAATTAAAGTTGATTCAAAGTTAATAATAAATTTATTACTCACTGCAACCAATGTGGGGAATACCGAATAAAACATAATATGTATGCTTTACTCAATGTTCCTCCTCCCCTCCCCACTCCCCTCTCACCGACACCCTCATATGAGGGTGAGGGTGTCCCCCCTCACCGACACCCTCATATGAGGCTGGGGTAGAGCATACATATTATGTTTTACTCAGTATTCCCTTCCACCCCCACCCTCACTCTCACCCTCATATCTTTCTTGATAATAAATATTTTAGATAATGCAAATCACAATTAATTGGAATGCCATTTATGATCATGTTAGAATAACAACTAATAAGATGATTGTCTAGCTCTCAACATTATGATTGATAATAAACAATACCAACGATTGATTGATAATTATATGAACTTTGGACAATAAAAAATTAAAATTAGGAAATTAAGTTGAATTACCTTCTAAATTCCATAGCATAACTCATAACCCATTACCATAAAATCCATCCGTAGGTGTGGATATTTGTGACACATTCATGGTCAAAGTAAGGGAATATATTTATAAGGATTGAGGCCACCTTCCAAGCTCATATCTTCTTGCCTTTTCACATATTTACATTATATCATATGTACTTCCCAAATATGCAAAGACAACATTTTATATCTCTTATTATACGTGCCGATAGGCATGGTATATGGCTTTGAGTTAAGCTTGACTTTCTATTAGTTCATGGTTGACCATAAAATATACATCCATTTATACAAAGTTTTAAAAAATAATTATTTAT
>CBVK0100543182.1:0-17840 GCA_900067695.1 Picea abies | reverse complement strand
AGCAAGAAATATCGCTAACAGGTAGTCAACCTAATATTTAAGGAATACAAACATGTTGTATTTGAGGTAGTTTTTATTATAGAACACATACTTGGACATTATGCTTTTGACCCTGTTTTGCCTTGGTGAGTTTCATATATTTCCTAATAAGTGGCCACCCTTTGGGAAATGCTTGTGACTGGGGGTCCCTTGACGGGTTATCATACCATTCTTGACCATACTTACCACTTTCCACTTATTACACTCCCACCATGTTGTCTTCTTCTAGGCCCTTCGACTTTAGTGACCAAAGAAGGGCATGTACCTCATTTCATGGGAAGAAGGGGCTAAAGGCCTAGAGGGATTGTTGTTAGATAAAATATAAAAGCCTAGATATAGACCTTCTAGATGCTTCTCCCAGGAATCCTGGAGAAGTGAAATGAAATGCTTCTCTGTAAGAACATGGGGACCTACAAAAATAAGTGATAATGAATGCATGGGAGGTCTCATCATGAGTTGACATATCATGATCATGGGTATTTAGTGGTACGGCATTACCATCATTTGGTCACCAAACCAGGGTAGTGGCTCTCAGTTACACAATTGAGAGAAAGGGAGTCTCATCATGAGTCATCCTTCTCATTTTCATGAGTTATTTCTGAATAATGTTATCATTATTTGGACATCAGGCTAGGACATTGGCCTTCATATTGTTCCTTAAAACATGAAAGAAACAAAGAATGGAAAGAAGATGGGCTTGGAAAAAGTGCATTGAAAACAAAGGTGCAACACACCCTCTACAAAGGCACCCATAAATGAGATAATATGAGCCCTTGTATGTCATGAAACTCATCGAACTATGAATTCTAAACCATTTCCACCTCATCATTCACAACATGAACTTGAAATTCCACCCTTTGGAGCATCCCCTACTTGAAGGATTTGGTCTACCCAATAGGAATTCTATGACACTCCTCCCATACTTAAACTTGGTCAATTGTATAGGGGTTTTGAGCATTTGTTTAATTTGATGAGGCATTTTTGATTCACATGTTTAGGTGCCTTTCTTATTAGATGTGGTTTACAGTTTTCATGATGTCTTTGACTTGATATCTTTAGAGGGTGTACCCTTTTGTTTTGTAGGACCTTGCTTGGTGACTAGTTTTGGGAGAATAATCCTAGCTTAGGCTTCCATGGGGCAAGGATCCCACAGGTTGGATGATGTAGTCCCTCAAAATGGATCATAGAGACATACCTTTGGAGGCTTACATGGCATCATGGAGGATCTTATCCATCCCCTAACACCCAAATGACTTTTCTAGGAGAGGCAAAACATCATCTTTTGAGGGTTGATGCCATGCTTGAGGAGGTTTGATGGTGATGTAGTTGTTTCACAATGAAACTAGGCATATTTTCATCAGAGGAGACATGGATTGATCCTAACACTTGATGAGGATGCTCAATGATCCTCAACGACCTCCATTTTCCTCTCTAACGACTTGCTCAAGTGGTCAAAATGTCCCCTAAAGGGGTGACATCATCATACTTTTAGGGTTTTTGTTGTGTTAAAGTGAAAATTAAATAGTATTGTTTGATGCAAGGGGTAATATAAGGGTTATTGACATTATCTTATGTTTTACCCTTGCTAAGTGGACAAACTATGTTTTAAGGTTTTGTATAAATAGAGATTATGTGAATCTCATTTCATAACATAGCTCTCCCTTGTGGAGAAGGACACTTGGCTGAAATTTGCACCCTATTTGGGAATTTCTCATTGTCTCTAGGTTGCTACTCTCTTGTAAGGGTTTTACTTTGGCTATTGGATGGATGTATGATGCGCTATCTCTAGTGGAGGATTATTTCTTGTTTTATGGTGGATTTTCTTGGTTAAAAAAGGTTTATCTTGTTAATGCTTGGACTAGGTGAGGAATCTTTCTTGCTCTTTATTTTTTTCTTGGTTTCAAGGTTAATTTGCTTAATATTTTGGGGAGTATAAGTGCATACAACCCCACTAAGTCCATTGTAATTGTCTTGAAATAATTTGTTGCATAAGGAAATACTAGGAGTAAAAGGGTTTACACCCTCCTAGGGTTTTTCCTAGCTAGCTTAGATTTCCTAGCTAGCTTAGGCTTACACCCCCAAGGAAGTAGCTCACATATCTCTTCAATTTTGAGACTCCACAACCCAATAGTTAAAGGAACTAATCTTCTTTTCATTGGAGAAATAAAATCGTTGCATTGGTATACATGAAGACACAAGATTTTGAGATTGTCTAAATTGGAATTCTATGTGCTCTAAGCTTGATAAGAACACAAGGGAGTTTTGATTGGTCAAGGATATCTTATTTCTATTATAAAATTTATGCTACAACCATTATGGCTGCAGCAAGCTCATTTAACTTCTTTCTCTTACTCACTAGTCATCCGTAAATGTTTTTTAAGAAGATTCCATATTAATCTACAAATCGTTGTGCTTCATTTGGGTAGTTTACTTTTGATTTTTGGTGGTTGAATCTTACTATTGTAGAATTTTTTTCTACATCCATAAGGATTCTACAATAATTCTCTGAAAACACTATATAGCAGCCGCCTTTTAGAGTCAAAGTTTGTGCTTGAATATTGGAAAGTTATCTATTATTTTAGTGCTTCATTGTCCAGTAATTATTTGACAATTTTCATGGTTAATTTTGCAGTAACTAGCTATTGTTCTTGCTGATATACATTTATGTTTACTACTGAAATCATGGACAACAGTATTAAATTTCTTTTCCACCTAACATATACTATGAACAATTTGTTTTTCTTGTGTCCCGAGCAACTACAAACACTCTCAGCAAGTACCCAAGGACTTGGAAACCTTAAACCTATCATGGGATTCATTTCTCAAGCCTTATTTCATATAGTTACTTGACCTATAGGGGATTCCATTCATACATATCACTTTCCATCTCATTTCCCCCTGGGTTCACTGTGATTCCCCCCTTGAGGTGATTCTATCATCTCTAAAGTGACGAAAATACCTACCTAAGGTGATAGTGCGTAGGTGTTCTCAAAGTTGTTGCCTTTTTTGTGGTTGGGTCAGGATTTTCCCAACCTAAAACTTGTGCGATAAAATTTTGGCACCATTGTTGGGGAGTATTTTTAATCCTCTTATGAACCCTAATGACACTTTGGCAAGATTCTCTCCCAAAGTATTTACCCTTATCTTTCCTAGAGACTCCATTGAAGAACACTCCCTTTTATACCCTTGGTGAGATCTTCTTGAAGCTCATATGATGACTTCACCTTCCCATAACCTACCTTTCCTTGTTTCCCCATTTCCATCTTTTGATGATCCTTGATATCTTATAGTGAATAGATTGAAGTGTCTTTTCATTCAATGGAAATATGGCACCATGGGATGAACCCTCATCCAGAACTTGTTATGCCTCGAAGAGGGAACTTTTACAGATGGAAAAGGAAAACAATGCTAATAAAGTTGTTGAAGAAATGATGAATTGTATAAAAGAATTATTTCCTGCCAAAGAAATGGCCCTTGAAAATGAAGAAGTGCTCGAAGGATAGACATATGAAGAATATTTCCAAGAATATCCCGATGAATTTTATCATGTTGAAGGTTTTCAGATGCTACATTTGACGATGACAAAGTGATCATATATTCCCTTCCACTTGATGAAGACATACATGCCTTTGCTCCTCTTGCACATCAAGAAGAGAACATGATGAGGTGTGACCCTTTTGAAAACATTGATGATGCTTTAGTCCATGACTTTGGAAGTGAAGAAGTATTAAGGGATCCATTGGATGCAATAGATCCTTTTGAGAGGAGGAAAAAAAACACTCTCTATTAAGGTTCAATCCCTTTATGATGAAGAGGCAATGGAGGGGCATGCACATAAAAAGATACAATGAAGTGCAACATGTTGAGGCATTATTATCATTTCTCCCACCTGATGAAGTTGAGGTTGTCTAGCCATACGCTTCTCTTGTTCATGAAGTTGAAGAAGCAACTAGCCTCAGTGAAGAATTTGAAGATCCAGTTTCTATTCCTCCTGCACACAAAGAAAAAGAGATGATCATTTATGTTTATGGTATTATGAAAGAACCTTTAGATATGGTTGATGAGCATATAGACACTTTCATATAGACCGAAATATGCAGGTGGGATCTTGGTCGTCTCATTTTTTATAGAGACCTTATTTACGACATTGAGGGTAGCCCTCAAGAAAATGGGTTTTAGTTGTCATCTTCAGAGGACTAATTTTCATGTGTATATGATTCATATGTTTTGTGACCCGAGGATGACATGATTACAGATTTATTTGAGGATGATCGGTCACAACATTTTCAAGATGATTTCAATCACCCCTTGGGACTTGGGATGCATATCTTTTGGGGGATGTAGACTTGTTTTATGAGGACTCTCAACCACCTTCATGCTCAATTATGGAGGAATACGAGGAAATTTCCACCTCATAGAGATTGTAGGGTCACTCTATAAAGAGGAAGTATTTTCATATCAAGGATTTCTACAGGGATTCATAGATGAAGTGGTCATTTTTTTCTTTCTCTAGACCTGAATTTGTCCCTTACCATATATCTTCTCCAGGAAGACCTACAGTCTTCTTCCAATCTCTAATCTCCTATAAATATTCAATAAGAAATGAATCTTTGTGCGTGAATGAAGATGAATCATCCTCTATATACTATACTCCTCTTAAGAGATGGGTTAATAGATCTTGTGGCTATCACTTCAGGAAGGATTCCTTGGATGATGAGATTTGTGGATATTATTTCCAATAGAATTTTCTCCCTCCAACCCATCTCCATGATCTTCATTTGACGATTAATTATATATCCATTTATGCTCATGATCATTACGTGCTTGACTTATATTTTTTGTTTTACATAATAAATCACAGGGGGAGATACTTTGATGGGATGATCAACTGGTTGCACTGGTTTTATGACTTCACCTAACATCATTTATCATCTAATCTTCAAGGCCTCAAGGCCCTCAGGTAATTAGGTAGGTATTATTTCTTTCCTTGCATCTACATCTTGATTGATCATATTAGTGCATTTCATATTTCATTTTTCTCTACTTGCATATTGATTTCATGCTTAGTTGAGAAATTTTTGAAAAAATGCTAAAATTTTCTTTTCTAGATTAGTTTTCATTTGGATTTTGATGTATATGTACGAAAGGTGATAGAAAAACCCTATATTTTATGATTTTTTGTTTCAGTGTAGGCATAGTTCTACTAGTAGATGATGCAGTTCTCATGCACTCTATGATGAACACATATCCTCAATTAGGAGCCCCATTTTGTAGGCTAACTAAGGAGATCATGTCCTAAGGCCCTCAAGTTGAATATGAAGTGTTGAGAGACCACATGACCAACATTTTCCACTTTCACATACAAATGCCTTCTCTATCACCATATTTTGATCCAATGTTAGTGCATCCACCACACCAACTAGCTTTTGGAAGGTAGATGGGTCTTGCTCCATGCAGTACAAGTCCGGTATTGTGGCGGGTGATCACCCTAGTATTTAAGGAATTTATACATGTTGTATTTGAGCTACTTTTGATTATATAATGCATGCTTGGACATTAAGATTTCAAACCTATTTTGCCTTGGTGAGTGTCATATATTTCCTTGTAAGTTTCCAACCTTTGGTAAAGGCTTGTGACTGGGAGTCCCTTGAGGGGTTCTCGCACCATTCCTGACCATACTTACCACTTTCCACTTATTTCACTCCCACCATATTGTCTTCTTCTAGGCCCTTTGATTTTAGTGACCCAATAAGGACATGTACTTGATTTTATGGGAAGAAGGTAATGAAGGCCTAGAGGGATTATTATTGGCTAAAAAGATAAAATCCTAGATATAGACCTTCCAGATTCTTCATCTAGAGATACCCAAGAAATGCAATGAAACGATTCTCTATAAGAAAAGGGGGACCTACAAAAATAAGTGATAATGAATGCTTAAGGGGTTAGTAGGAGTATGGGAGGTCACATCACAAGTCCAACTATCATGATCATGGGTATTTATTGGTAGGACATTACCATCATCTGGTCACCAAGCTAGGATAATAGCTCTTAGTTACACAACTGAGAGAAAGGGGGTCTCATCATGAGTCATCCTTCTCCTTTCTGCAAGGTATTTTTGAATGACACTATCATTGTCTAGACACCATGCCAGGACTGATCCAAAAATGAATCTTTAAAAGACTTGGTTGAGTTTTAAGCATGTGTTAAATTACCATTCAAAAAATTAAATGAGGAAGGAGACTTAATGAAAGAATGTTGCATCCATCATAAATAATACATATTAGAAAGTAAACATAAGGAACAAAAAACCATAACAACAAGATTGTTAACGGAGTTCGACAAGGTTTCCTACGTCTTCGGGACTTGTCTTAGTGGGGGAGGCTTTCTTATTTATCTCCAATGCTGAAAAATTACATTATAAGTATCTCAAAAGGATTAAAATTGGTCTAGATGTTCTCTTCTTGACCACAATAATTCAACACAATTGACAACACTGAAAAATATTGAGCATAGCTCCCGGAAATGGCCTCCAAAGTTCACTTCCTCAATGACTTCCCTACATAAAAATGGCTTGATCTTCACAATTTCTTCATCATTTTCTTGTCTCTAAACTTGAAAAACACTCAATCATGCCTTGATTATATATAATTTTAGTTGGGTGTTGAAATCCCAACTTCCCCCCTCTTTCTGGGCTCTTTTTAGGCTCAAATCCCATTTTCTAGGAAACAATCCACTAAAATCAGGCCTAGATTTGGTTAAATCCTCCAAATTTGGCCAAATTTGCCAAATTTAGCATAACATGTGCAACCCCCAAATATCAAGCTCCTGGTTGTATGGCACCCCTTGTGACAGGAGCCCTAAAAATTTGACCTAACCCACATTGGACAAATTCAGGCTTCCACATGGCGCCCTCTGATTGGGCCACATGTCACCCCCTAATTGGCCTGATCCATGTTAGCTTGCCTAGTCAACATCCCACGTCAGCATCTTTACTACCACATCACCTTCCCAATCAACTTCCATGTCAACATCCATACTGCTACATCACCTACCCAATCAACATTTATATTGCCACTTCACCTGCCCAGTCAACTTCCATGTCAACATCTGTACTACCACATCATCCTTCTGTACATCCATGTCAACCTTCCGTATAGTGCCACATGTCACTTCCATATAGTGCCACGTGTCATTATTTTACTGGTCCACATCACGCCTGAAAATGCCAAAAAAGAGTGACACATGTCACCTCCTAGTGATGCTATGTGTCCCTGCTAACATCATCATGATGTCATACTGATGTCACTACCACATACTATTGATATCAATAGTATGGCTTGTTGACTAATGAATTTGATTTTTTTTTCCTATTTGGGAAATCGATCAGAATGCAATAACTTTCGCATACGGTGTCCATTTTTGGAAAAAACATATATGGTCGAAATTGACGTGACGAGCCCGACACAATGGCACTGGTTTCGTATGATTTCGAGAAATTTTATTTTTAAGCCTTCCTGGATCCATTTTGGATCATGGCTCCCCACTAAGACCTTTTGGTCCTCCAAAAGGGTATTAATCAGTCATAAAGTGTGGGATAGGCCTTCCCACTTATCCTTTGTCTTTAAACTCTATCCTATGTACCTATCGCATCATAATAAATTGAAAAACAACCATGACAAATGGAAGCATATTGTTAGCCACTTGAACTCATTCACATCTTATTGAATCCACTACCATCCATGTAGAAAACATAAGCAGCGATAACATCATAAATATAACTGAAACTGAACCATTACGTTTGATGTGCTTGCTTGACATTAACTCATATTGAAGTAAAGTATGATTGAATTCCCATCCTACAACCATCTCATTTTCATTCGTAAGATCAACTACTTTAATTAACACAATTATAGGTGTGTTTCTTGCATAAGATGCCTTCTTTAATTGTTCCATTGTTTGAATAGATTGATTTTCTTTTATGTGATGAGAATGTACACCATATTCATTTCCTTCTTTAGTTAAGTGATATTGATTATGTTCCCTGTAGAAGATTTATTTGCGATCATATAAATAAGGGATTCCTAAGACCATTCCACATGTTTCTAGTGGCACCACATCACATGTTACTTCATCCACATACTTAGATGTAATTGCAATTTTTATGATACATTTCTTTGTTATGGGAAATTTGTGATCCTTTCTTATCCAATTAAGTGAATAGGGTTTGTGATGCATCTTAGTGTTTAATCCCAATTTATTAACCACTTCTTCTGAAATTAAGTTAGATTGAGATCCACTATCTATCAATGTATCAATCTTAGTATGTTTCATTATGACCCTTATATGAAACAATTTACTTCTAGAATCATATCCATCACCAATTTTACCTAAAAAACCAACTGATGTGATCTTAGTCTAATCACTTGAATCATATCCCAAGTCTATTGGTCGTGTTGCTGTTGCAACTGTTTGCCTCCCTTTCCTCTCTTTGAACCACTTTGGTCTCTTCTTTTGGTGAAATTGCCAACAATGTTCATCATCATGCCCTTCTTTCTTGCAATGCTTGCAAGAGAGCTTCTCTTCATTCACGGTCATTGAACTTGATTTCTTTCCATTCCCTTTTCTTTTGTCTTCTTTCCTTGAAGACGATTCCCATGATACACCCACTCTTGTTGTCCTTGCTTCAATATATGTTGTTTGAACATAAACCTCATAAATATTAGTAGGTTCAAACATAAATACCACGTTAAAAATATGTGTAGGTAAACCTCCTATATACTTCTTAAGAGTTTCTTTTGTATGTAATGGAATATATAACATTAACGCCATCTTATGAAATTCATCTGTGTATTCTTGCATTGTTTTTCCTTTTCTTAGTTTAAGACTTTTCCATTCAATTAAAGCCTTTTCCTTATAACCCAAAGGACAAAACTACTTTCTATGTGCATAAACAAAATCTTGCCATAATGAAAATACATTACCAACTTCCTGCATACCATGTTGCAACTTACTTTACACCTATATGAGTGTTGTGCCTACAAGATGAAGCGATGCCAATTTCATTTGGGTTGCCTCATCTTTGATTTGTTGCACACTGCAATAAACTTACATATGTCTGATCCAGTTATCAAGCCTATCATAATTGACTTCCCCATCATACATGGGCAATTCTAATTTTACATCAAGCTTAGGTAATGGCATATCATGCTTATGTTTACGAGAATCTTTTCTTGCGGTAGAAGTTGAATTTGTACTTGAAGAAGAAGAATATGGAGGTGAAGGAGGTGAAGGAGGAGGCTTGGGAGGGTACTCTCCTTATTCTCTTTTGTATTTATTTGAATATTCCCCTTGAAAATTCCTCTTCCATTCCAAGTAATCATCATATAATACCTTTACCATCTCAGACATGGCGAAGAAAGTCTTTTGAAATTCTATCTCGTTCTAAGACATTCCTTACTCAGATGTCATATTCTCACTTTGAGATACCCTCTTTCTCGATCCAATCTCATGATCCCCTTCTACAAGATCACCTTCACCATGACTTAGATTTTCCTTGGTAATCATGCAAACTCAAACAACCAATTGTCAACCTACTATGATACCACTTGATCCGAAAATGAATCTATAAAATACTTGGTTGAGTTTTAACCATGTGTTAAATTACCATTCAAAAACTTAAATGAGGAAGGAGACTTAATGAAAGAATGTTTCTTTCATCATATATAATGTAGATCAGAAATTAAACATTAGGAGAAAAAAACCATAACATCAAGATTCTTAACAGAGTTCATAAAGGATGCCTACGTCTCCAGGCATTTGTCTCAGTGGGGGAAGGTTTCTTATTTATATTCAATGATGAAAAATTACATCAGAAGTATCTCAAAAGGATTACAAATTGGTATGGATGTGTTCTTATCGACCTCAAGAATCCAACACAACTGATGGCACTGAAAAAGGTTGAGCATAGCCCCCAAAAATGGACTCCAAAGTTTGCTTCCTCAATGGCTTCCCTGCATAAAAATGGCTTGATCTTCACAATTTCTTCATCATTTTGTTGTCTCTAAACTTGAAAAACACTCTATCATGCCTTGATTATAAATAATTTGAGTTTGGGGTCGAAATCCCAACTTCCCCCCTCTTTTTGGGCTCAGGTCCCATTTTCTAGGAAACAATTCACTAAAATCAGGCCCGGATTTGGTTAAATCTTCCAAATTTAGCCAAATCTGCCAAATTTAACATAATGGGCACAACCCCCAAATGTTGGGCTCCTGGTCGTATGGAACCCCTTGCGGCTGGGCCCCAAAAATTTGACCTATCCCGCATTGGGAAAATTTGGGCTGCCACGTGGCACCCTCTGATTGGGCCATGTGTCACCCCCTGATTAGCCTGAGCCACATAAACCTGCCACATTAGGCTGCTTAGTCAATGTCCCACGTCAATATCCATACTACCACATCACCTACCACGTCAACATCAATACTTCCATGTCACCTTTCTAGTTATTTGTCACACCAACATCCACATTTCCATGCCACCTACCCAGTCAGCTGCCACGTCAGCATCCATACTACCACGCCTGCCTTTTGTACAGTGCCCCGTGTCACTTTCGTACAGTGCCACATGTCACTTTTTTACTAGTCCACATCACACCTGAAAATGCCAAAAAAGAGTGACATGTGTCACCTCCTGGTGTTTCCATGTGTCCCTACTGACGTCATAATGATGTCACTACCACGTACTGCTGACATCAACAATACATCTTGTTGACTTTCACCTTTTTTGCCTCTTTGGAAAATTGATTAGAACGCGATAACTTTCGCATATGGTGTCCATTTTTGGAAAACATTATATGGTCGAAATCGACGTGACGAGCCTAATGCAATAGTGTTGGTCTCGTTCAATTATGAGAAATTTGATTTTTAGGCCTTCCTGGATCCATTTTGGATCAAGGATAGTGGCCTTCAACATGTTCCTTAAAACATGAAAGAAACAAATAATGGAAAGATGATTGGCTTGGAAAAATTGCATCACAAATGAAGTTGCCACACACACTCTACAAAGGAACCCATAAATGAGATAATATGATCCACTGTATGTCATGAAACTCATCGACCTATGAAGTCTAAACCCATTCAACCTCATCATCCACTACATGACCTTGAAAGGCCATCCTTGGGAGCATCCCCCACTTGAGGGATTTGGTCTACCCAATAGGAATTCTATGACACCCCTCCCATACTTAAACTTGGTCAATTATATAGGGGTTTTGAGCATTTTTTTAATTTGATGAGGTAGTTTTGATGCACATGTTTAGGTGCCCCATGTATTATATGTGGTTTTCACTTATTGTGATATATTTCACTTGAGATCTTTGGAGGGCATACCCTTTTTTTTGTAGGACCTTTCTTGGTGACTAGTTTTGGGAGAACAAGCCTAGCTTGGGCTTCCATGGGGTAAGGAGCCCACAGGTTGGATGATGTAGGCCCCCACACCGGATCAGAGAGACATAAATTTGGAGGCTTACATGGTATCATGGGGGATCTTATCCAGCCCTTAGCACTGAAACAAATTACCTAGGAGAGGAAAAACATCATCTTTTGAGGGTTGACGTCATGCTTGATGGGTATGATGGTGGTGGAGTTGTTGCAGATTGACACTTGACATATTTTCACCGAAGGAGACATGGATTGATCATAGCGCTTGATGAAGAGGCTCAAGGAGCCCTAAAGACCTCCATTTTCCTCTCCAACAACTTGCTCAAGTGGTCAAAATGTCCCCTAAAGGGGTGACATCATGTTTCTTTTAGGGTTTCTATTGTGTTAAAGTGAAAATTAAATATCATTTTTTGATGCAAGGGGTGTCCCCAAGGTTGAGCCCTTTTGTAAATCATGTCTATGAATTGTAAATATTGAGTATGAACTATAATTCAAGTTTATTAGGCTGGTGAGCCGAGTTTTGATAAGCTAAGAGGGTTATGTATGTATTAGGCTGGAGAGCCTAAGTATCAAAAGCCAGGAGCCTGTTTTGTTTTGTATATGTAATCATGTAGAATTTTAATAAAATATAAAAGTCGATGCGTGCGACCGACCACAAAGAAAGAGTGATGGGGGACTAAGCTTCCACAACATGGGTGAGGGAGAAAGGGGGGGCGAAGTGGTTGGAAGAGGGGGCTTAAACCCTTGAGAATAATATTAAATTATTATTATAAAGATGTGTGAAACATGTCTTTATTTATCCTAAATCCCTAGAAGGGGAAACGTGTGACCAAAGCACACGCCAACTGAGCACATGCAACTTCATGGGTGACATGTGTTAGCCCAGGCACATGCAGTTAAGAACTTCAAAAGTCAACCGTGGAGGGGGTTCTCTCCTCATTATGTCTTTCCTCTATCGAGAAGGGTGGTGTGACCTCTGTGTCGGATAGTAGGGTGACCATCTGTTTAAAAATTGTGGTAAACCCCGTGGGCTGAGCCGTGACTACTGTGTGTCTTGTGATCCATTTATCCACCCTGCCAATCCGAATTGGAGCTAAATGGTTGGGTTTCTATCTTCTGGGAAACCCTGAGGTTTCTATGTATTCTCTATTCCATGGGTGTGTGACCTGTGTGCAACACCCTCTCTAGGTGAGAGAAGTAGTTGTAGTGGAACAAACAGGGGAACAGGCTTGTGAGCGAATCTCTTCGGGTGAGAGAGTGTGCAAAGGAAGGAGAGAGTTCCTGGAAGGGGCCTTGTAGCTGCCTCAGAGCTTGGAGATTTTTGGTTTGGTCTATTGTTGAAGCCCAAGACAAGGGAGGTTAGCATCCGAAAGAATGTCTAGGTGACAGTGAAGGTGTATACTCCTTGGGTGGTACAAGCATGTGGGGAAGGAGATTCTATGAGGAGTAGGCATAAGTGGCTCTTGGGAGAGAATCCTCCCTCTTTTACTATTTGTCTTCCTATAAACCCTAGCCAACCTAGGATTTTTTACCTAGTGGAGCTTAGTCCCAAATCGGGGGTGACCTACTATTGAGAGTGATGAGAAGTGCAGTCTAAGGCTGGGAGGTTCATGGAAGGTCTACACACAGTTGGTGGCGTGTGACAGTTTCAAAGATAATTGTCACTATGGTTTGTAATTATGTAATTAATCAAATTTCATACCTGTGATTCTTGAAATGTTTATCACGTATTCTATGGTGTATATGAATTATTATTATTTCCTTTAATTATGAAATGCTAGTATTAATTTTGTGTTTAACTGTAATTAAGCATTTTAAATTCATTAGAATGCATAATATGTTACAGGAGTGTTTTCCACGTAGTAGCATTGGCCCGACCATGGGGTTGATGGCCGAGGACATTACAATCTGGTATTAAAGCCCAAGGTTTCAATGTTGAGACTATATGGGTTGGATAAGTGGTCTTTGGACCCAAGTTATCGAGTGGAAATTTTGTTGGAGGAACCAGTTTCGAACCTTAGATAGTTCATGAGCGCCAAGGAGTTACCTGGCCATGTCACGAAGCTTAGGAGAAGTAGCGGTAGCATAAAACCGTAGTTGTAGATCAGTTGTGTGGAAAAGATCTTGACCATCTAATCCACGTCCAGACACTGAGGAAGAGCTCAATGCATGAAGTGTTGAAGTTGTTGCATCTTGTTGGGAGGAAGGGAAATCCCACACGACCGTCAGATCAGGAGAAGGTACAAGAGAGTTATGCTAGGAACCTTTCGGGATTTTGGCTATTGGGAAAAGCATGGTGTGTTGATGCATGAACTCCCGATGCCTGAAACTCTAAAGTCAAGGAAAGGATCTATGTCATAAATCTAAAAAGGGAATCTAACCGTTGGATTTACTGTTAAATCGTGATTTCAGATTTCGGCTATAGGGAGAGGTGAGATGTGCAGACACACAAACTACCGAAGCCAAAATTGCGGAATCCTGTGGAGTCAAAGTAGTGAGTCGGGCTGACATCACTGAGATGGACGTGGACACATGGGTGTGTACCATGTTCCAGTGGGTCGAAAATAAAAGTGAACATGGTGGGACTCGATGACATCGTTGAAGGTGATGTGGACTCTCCTGAGAGAGCCACGTGCCACCGTGGTTGTGGGAGACAAATGTGCTATGTGGGCCCAGAGGGTAAAGTAAATCAGGATTTCAGAAGTAGAGGGTTGGACAGGGAAGTGAGTATGAGATCCATGAGGACCAAAACCCCAAAATCCGAAGTCTCGAGGTCCCAAAAACTCCGAGACAGAGAGGACACAACGGATTTTTTTCCATTGGTTGTGTGTAGACTTGGATTGTTGATCCACCCATTTTTGTGATTTCAGTAATCGAAACTCAAGGGATAGTAGTGTTGAGTTTTGAAACCTCCCGAAACACAAAGTCGGGAAGCACCCTAGTGGACTAGAGTTTGGTCACTGCACATGATCGCATGGGTTGGGAATTGAGGAAGAGAGAGTTATTGCTCGAAAGTTACAAAGTCAAGCAGAGCTCTGAAAATTCATGAAAATTGAACGTTTCTGATTCGAATTATGAATTATGTGTGTGGAATTTGTTAAGGAATGATAGCCTGATAAATTTTGGTTGTCTACACATTGTAATTGCAGAAGAGTGGTGAGTGCCAAAACTGTTTAGAATTTCCTTGGAGTGTTAATAAATGGAAGAACCATGGATTGCTTCCAGTTTAGAGAATGAAAGAGAAGGAAAGGATGTCAACTTTGGAGTTGAAGGATTGAACTCCAATGGGAATAGAAAATAAATGGATAAGGAAGGGCATATGATGAAGATCATTGAAGGATTGCAAAAAGAAGTTGAAACTCGATGGGAAGATAACAGAAAGCTCAAGAAAACTCAGGATAAACAAGGCGAATTCAACTTAAAGATGTTGAAGAGACTGGAAAGAATAGAAAAGAGGTTGGACAAGGAGAGTGAATCAAGCAAGAAAGAGAGTCACAGGACCCCTGAGAGGAAAAGAATATCAAGGAGTGTTTGTAGGCATCATTGTCGCTCCCCAAAGCATGCCAGTAGGGAGGCACATAGTAGTTCAAGCCCATCTCTTGCCAGATAGCACAAGAGATCTGGAGTGGATGAACTAAAAGGAAAAATGAATAATATTAAGCCTCCCACGTTTGATGGAGAACACCAGAAAGAAGATGTCAAGAAATGGTTGCTTGGCATGAGGAAATATTTCCAACTGCAAAATTATTCCTCTCATGCCGAAAGAAGAATTGTGATGTATCAGTTGAAAGGAAAAGCATCCATGTGGTGGGATCAGCTTGTGCAGGTGCAACACATTAGAGAGAAATATATCACTTGGAAGGAATTCAGGAGGTATTTCGAGAGGAAATACCTGAATAAAAGATACTATGATAGAAATATGAAAGAGTTATTTGAACTCAAACTGGGCAACATGACCATTGATGAATATGAACGAATTTTTTTGGAATTACTGAAGTATGTTTGGTTCATCAAGGAGGAGACTGTCAATATTCAAAGGTATCTAAGTGGATTACCACCTTCTATTGGTGACAAGATCCAATATGATGATCCTAAGACTATGGAAGAAACAATAAGAAGAGAGAAATGTTTATATGAACAACAGAGAGAAAAGACTACCTTCCAAAAGGCTTGGGAAGACAATAAGAAGTTCAAGAAAGAACATAGGTAGAAGGGAAACAAGCCTAACTTTTTCAGAAATAGTCCTCTGGGACAACCATAGTTTAGATAGCCCAGAAAGGTGGAAGTGGGTGGAAAATTTCCAAGGCATACACCTATAGAGTGTTGGGGTTGTAAAGGAAACCATAGGTACAAAGATTGCCCCCACAAAAATGATAAAGCAAGAGAAGTCCACAATGTTCAGCAAGCTGAAATAGTGGAGGACATGGGAAGTAGGATTCCAAGGATATACACAACCCTGGACCACAAGAAAGCTGAGTATCAATCGCACATGATTGAAGTGGAAGGTATGATCAACAACCATACCTTTATTGTTTTAATTGATTTAGGAGATAGACATACTTATATAGATCCTAGAGTGATGGAAAGTCTTCATTTGTCGAGAAGAAAACATGAAAAGTATTGGTTAGTGAAGCTAGCCAAAGGAACCAAGAGAAGAGTTATAGAATTGCTTAAGTCCTGTCCAGTGGACATGAATGGATTGAACATGAAGGTTGAACTGAATATTCTGCCTTTAGGTTCTTATGAATGTTTATTTGGGATGGACTAGTTGGACCAACACCATGCCATCTTGGACTGCCGCAATAAGGCATTCACTTTCTTAGATGAAGAAGGGAATCAGAGAGCCGTCCAAGGGATTCCCAAAGCTATAACTATCAAGGAAATCTCATTGATGCAGTTGAAGAAGTGATACAAAAAGGTTGTCAATTATTTGCATCCCATGTAGGGGAAATACCTAAGGACAAGGTGTCAAGTATCAAAGAGTATGCAGTACTAAAAGAATTCGAAGATGTATTCCAAGAAGTACCTGGACTACCTCCAAAAGGGGATATTGATTTCTCTATGAACTTGATGCCTGGAGCAACTCTAGTATCAAAGGTTTCATACCGGATGAGTACGCCAGAGCTGAAAGAGTTGCAATTATAGCTTGAAGAGCTTCTAAAGAAGGGGTATATACGCCCAAGCATGTCACCTTGGGGTGCACTGGTATTGTTCGTAAAGAAGAAGGATGGAACACTAAGATTGTGCATCGATTTCAGGTAGTTGAACAAGGTAACGTTAAAGAACAAGTATCCTCTGCCAAGGATTGATGACCTCTTCGATCAGCTGAAGGATGCAAAGATATTTTCGAAGATAGATCTAAGATCGAGATATCACCAGGTAAGGATAAAATATGAATACATCAGCAAGACCACCTTTAGAACAAGGTTTGGTCATTACGAGTTCATAATGGTGCTGTTTGGACTGTTAAATGCACCCGTTGTTTTTATATGCTTGATGAATGGAGTATTTAGGGACTATCTAGACAAGTTTGTCATAGTCTTCCTTTGGTGTATTCCAAGTCAGAAGAAGAACATGAGCAACATCTGAGGATGGTGTTGCAGGTGCTAAGAGGGCACCAACTGTATGCCAAGATGAGAAAGTGCTCATTTTATCAAGATCAGATCCATTACTTGGGGCATATTATCTCAAAGGATGGGATAGTTGTAGACCCTGAGAAGATTGAGGCCATTAGAGAATGGTCAGTACCAAAGAATGTGGTAAAAGTTAGATCCTTCATGGGATTGGTTGGTTATTATAGAAGGTTTATCGAAGGGTTCTTGAGGATAGCCCACCCTATCACTTCCTTACAAAGGAAGGAGAAGAAGTTTCACTGGAAAGAGGATTGTGAGAAAAGCTTTTAGCAATTGAAGAAACTGCTAACCAGTGCCCCGATATTGAGGATTGCAGATCCAAACGAAGAATTTGTGGTGTGCACATATGCATGCAAAGAAGGAGTGGGAGGATTCCTCAGTTAGAATGGATTCATAATCAGTTACGAATCCAAGAAGTTAAAGGAACACGAGAAGAATTATGCCACTCATGATTTGGAGTTGGCAACAATCATTCACGCTTTGAGGAAATGGAGACATTACCTCATGGGGAGGAGATTTGAACTGAGAACAGACCACATTGGTTTGAGATACTTGTTTGAACAGCCCACCCTAAATGCTAGGCAGAGTAGGTGGCTAGAGTTTCTATGTGAATATGACTTTGATATCAAGCATATCAAAGGGAAGGAGAAAAAAGTGGTGGATGCACTCAGCAGGAGGGTGCATGAACTACATGCTACAACCATTAGAATGTATGAGATTGATATTAAAAGAA
>CBVK0100543181.1:0-17841 GCA_900067695.1 Picea abies | reverse complement strand
CCATGCACTAACAATATGGCCGAGTATGAGGCTCTGTTGCTAGGTTTGAATAAAGCGAGGAAAATGGGGGTAAAATGCCTTAGAGTGGAGGGAGATTCCGAGCTAATTGTGAAACAAGTACGGAAAGAATGTGAAGCAAGACATCCATGCATGAGAAGGTACAAGAATGTGGTATGGGATGAGATTGAATTATTTGATGAATTTAATATTTCTCATATTAGTAGAGACATAAATAGGGAGGTTGATGCTCTTGCTAGATCAGCCACTTTGTTTGACCCCACTCTTTCTAATCCCTACATTCACCATTTAGTTGAGTTATCTTTTCGCCCACATGTTCCTGATAACATTACTGTTATGCAAGTTTTTGATGATGAAGAGAAAATTTTAAATTTTATGCATGGTGAGAAAGACTTTTCTGATTGTTTGATTGATGAGGTGCAGGATGGGAAGGATATTCCTGTGATTCAATTGAGATCGAATCATATACTTGTTGGTTTAGTTCCTCTTGAGAATATGTTTGATAGATCAGATAGGTTTTTGAAGAAAATTGATACAACTGATGTTTCCTCACAGGTTGATGACATAAATGTGGGTTCTGAGGACTCCCCTTGCTACATCAAGATAGGTAAAGAATGCACAGAGAAAGAACAAAAAGAGACCATCAGTTTGGTCCACGAGTACAAGGATGTATTCACTTGGTTGTATGACGAGCCGAAAACCTTTGACCAAAACATCCTTAACCATGAGATCCCTCTCCGAGAAGATACCAAACCATTTAGAAAGAGACTCAGATTCATAAACCCCAAAGTTTCCCCGACCATTCAGAAGGAGCTGCAAAAGCTATATGAAGCAAAAATCATTGAGCAGATCAGGTATTCTGAATGGGTGTCAAATGTTGTAGCAGTGAGGAAGAAGAACGGGGAAATTAGAGTATGCATTGATTTCAAGAACTTGAATAGGGCATGCTTAAAAGACAATTATCCTTTGCCTAGCATGGACCACTTACTATAGACAGTTGCAGGTTCATAGATGATGTCCACACTTGATGGATTTTCAGGTTACAACTAGGTTGCAGTGGCCAAGAAAGATCGCCACAAAACCACTTTTGTTACTCCTTGGGGCACTTACTCTTACATCAGGATGCATTTTGGCCTGATAAACACTGGTGCAACAATCGAGCGAGCTATGGATCATGCATTTAAATATTTTTTTATTTAAATTCATAGTTGTTTATCATGATGTTATAACCGTGTATTCTAAAAAGAGGTCTGATCATATTTCTCATTTGTGTGTTACTTTTGACGGGTGCCAGAAGTTGGACATTTCACTCAATCCCAAGAAGTCTTTCATGGGTATGTTTGAGGCCAAACTGTTGGGCCATATTGTTTCAAAAGAGGGAGTGTGAATTGATCATGAAAGGGTCAGTGGCATACAGGAAGTTCCCTTGCCTAGTACTATAAAAGGTAATCAATCTTTTCTTGGGCGAGTGAACTTTGTGCGCAGATTTACCCCCAACTTTGCAGAGATCGTAAAGCCCATTACAAATATGCTGAAGAAGGGGTATGACATGGTTTGGAGGGAAGAAGGGAAGAAATCTTTCGAGAGCATCAAATAGGCTCTTTCTCACTCTCCTACTTTAGCTAGTCCTGATTATGCACATGATTTTCAAATATTTTCTTTTGCATCTGATCAGACTATTGCTTGTGTTTTATTGCAGAAAAACATAGATGGGCATGAGCAGTCGATTGCATATATGAGCAGGTCCTTGCAGGGATCTGAGCTCAAATACAAGTCCATGGAGAAACAGGCCTATGTTATGGTCAAAGGATTGGCCCATTTTAGGCCTTACTTTTGGAACTCACACATTGTAGCATATGTCCCTTTCCTTGAAGTAAAAGATATATTGGCTCAAAAGGAGTGTTCACAAAATAGAGGGTTGTGAGTGACAAAAATACAAGAGTATGAATTGGAGGTAAAGATTGCTAAAACTATTAATGGTCAAGGACTAGCTGAGCTAATGACTGAGAAGGACATGGAACCTGAGGTAATTAATCAGGTAAATTTTGTTTCTGATGATTTTCAAGTTTCTGAATGGTATCGTGACATTATCTTTTACTTGCAAAACTCTTCATGTCCTTCTAACTTCAGTAAGAAGCAAAATCGATCTATGCAACTCCGTGTTGTTAAGTATTTTCTTTGGCAAGGTCACTTGGGATGGAGAAGCCCTCATGGGATGATTTTGAGATGTGTTTTACCACATGAGACACATGAGATCATGACTGAGTTGCATGAGGGGATATGTGGTGGTCATTTTTCTGGTAGGACCATCGCCAAGAAGATTATGTGTGTCGGATACTATTGGCCAACTCTATTCAGAGATACTCATACTTTCATCCATGCATGCAAGCCTTGTTAGAGGTTTGAGGGAAAGAAGAAACTGTCAACATTTCCCTTAGATCCAGTTGTGATAGAGGCCCCTTTCCAGCAGTGGGGGTTGGACTTTATTAGACAAATTCCACAGGTTTCTAGTGTTGGCCATTCTGGGATATTGGCAGCTATTTATTACTTCACTAGGTGGGTGGAAGTCATTCTTCTCAGGACATCATCCTCTGTTTCCATTATTTGATTCATGGAGGAGAATTTACTCACTCGATTTGGAGTCCCTAAGAATATTACAACTGATAATGCTAGTGTATTTAGATCAGTCGATTTGGTGGCTTTCTGCTTGAGGCTTGGTATCACTCTAGCCCATTTGGCTAACTACTACCCACAGGGTAATGGACTGGAAGAGTCCTCCAACAAGAACTTGATCAGGATAATCAAAAGAAAAGTCGGTGAAAACAAGAAAGCTTGGGATAGCAATCTCAAGTATGCATTGTGGGCTGACAGAGTGACAAAGAAGCAGCTCTTCCGATCTCACTCAAAAGGAGTGTTCACAAAATAGAGGGTTGTGAGTGACAAAAATACAAGAGTATGAATTGGAGGTAAATATTGCTAAAACTATTAATGGTCAAGGACTAGCTGAGCTAATGACTGAGAAGGACATGGAACCTGAGGTAATTAATCAGGTAAATTTTGTTTCTGATGATTTTCAAGTTTCTGAATGGTATCGTGACATTATCTTTTACTTGCAAAACTCTTCATGTCCTTCTAACTTCAGTAAGAAGCAAAATCGATCTATGCAACTCCGTGTTGTTAAGTATTTTCTTTGGCAAGGTCACTTGGGATGGAGAAGCCCTCATGGGATGATTTTGAGATGTGTTTTACCACATGAGACACATGAGATCATGACTGAGTTGCATGAGGGGATATGTGGTGGTCATTTTTCTGGTAGGACCATCGCCAAGAAGATTATGTGTGTCGGATACTATTGGCCAACTCTATTCAGAGATACTCATACTTTCATCCATGCATGCAAGCCTTGTTAGAGGTTTGAGGGAAAGAAGAAACTGTCAACATTTCCCTTAGATCCAGTTGTGATAGAGGCCCCTTTCCAGCAGTGGGGGTTGGACTTTATTAGACAAATTCCACAGGTTTCTAGTGTTGGCCATTCTTGGATATTGGCAGCTATTTATTACTTCACTAGGTGGGTGGAAGTCATTCTTCTCAGGACATCATCCTCTGTTTCCATTATTTGATTCATGGAGGAGAATTTACTCACTCGATTTGGAGTCCCTAAGAATATTACAACTGATAATGCTAGTGTATTTAGATCAGTCGATTTGGTGGCTTTCTGCTTGAGGCTTGGTATCACTCTAGCCCATTTGGCTAACTACTACCCACAGGGTAATGGACTGGAAGAGTCCTCCAACAAGAACTTGATCAGGATAATCAAAAGAAAAGTCGGTGAAAACAAGAAAGCTTGGGATAGCAATCTCAAGTATGCATTGTGGGCTGACAGAGTGACAAAGAAGCAGTCAACTGGTAAGGCACCCTTCGAGTTGGTCTATGGCATTGATGTAGTCCTACCAGTTAACTTGATGATTCCAATCCATGAAATGATTAGAGAGTTCTCTACAAATGAGGAGGCCTTTCATGGCCAATTTGATGATCTAGTTCATCTTGAGGAGGATAGATCAGAGGCTTTGACACATTTCATTGATCATCAGTGATCTGAAAATAGAAGGCTGACTTGTTATGCTATGCAAGCACTCTCTACTTCATAAAAATAAACTTTACAGGACCTTGCTCCATGTGTTTAAAATATGCAAGATAAAATTATGTGTTAAGTTCCTGCTTCTTTTAAATGGTTATGTGTGAGGAAAAGTTCTCTTAAATGGTTAAATAAGTGCTTTAAATAAAAACACGGCAACATAACTTGTAGCAAATAAACCATCAAACTCACAACAATAACAAGATGATAAAGGAGTTCACCCCTCTCCAGGCTACATCTCCTTGAGCCTCCATCAATGGACTTGGCTCTCTGGGATTAATTTGTCAAAAAAATCTTTTACAAGATGTTTCTCAACTCCAATGCAAATTCTGACTGTAGCATTGGGATCAGAATACATAAAAACCCCAAAAATGACTAATAAAACTCTGAAAACGGATCATGGCTCATCTGGGCATGACCTCTTCTACATGTGGCCTTAAGCTTCCCTGAGCTTCTCTGTGGCAAAAACACCTGTAAAAGTCCTCAAAAGCCTTTGAAACCTGTCCCAATGTGTTCAGAGCATAACAATTAGCCAAAAATGACTATTCAGTCACATAAAACAAACTTGGACTCACCAAAACATGACCTCAATCAATGAGGGCTTCAAGCTCCCTGGAGCTTCCTGAAACTTCAATGGTTAAAAACCTGCAAAAGAAGTCTTCAAATGGTTGTGAAAATAGTGCCAATGAATTCAGAACATCCAAAAACCCCTAGTTGGGCTTTTACGGCACCTCATTCGGCCAAAAAATGAACAAGATAGGTCTCATGCCATTCTCTTCCTTCAAGCTTGTTGTCTCTGGTTCGCCAAAACGCACCTCCTGTACGTTCAACCAAGAACATGCACGTTTTTATGTGCTTAAACCTAGCACCGGGCGAAACCGCATAACGGTGCAAACTGTAGGACGGTTATGGGCGTGCCAACCCCTAACCGTCAAACTCGTGGGCACATGTGGTCACCAATGACCTCGCTCTAGCGCAAAAGAGGGCTCTGTTTCCAAGGGCGAATGGATACATGACAAGTGGCGGTGTATGGTTTGTATGACCGTTTTAAAAACCAAAACGTAAACCAATTCCCGCGCGCGCTCCGTATGAGGTCACATGGCAAAACATATAAAATCGGGGGCTATGACTCTGGTTGTAATACGCGCGTGCACTTTGAATTGTGGTCATGTGGATTAAAATGTATGCGACCGGGGTTGGGGCTAAGCCCCAGCTCGGACGCACCCCATATCACATTGCAATATAATTCAAATATAATAAAACACATTTGATAAATAAGGACCACTGTGTGGGCTAGTGATAGCCCACACACTACCAAAGTGCTTCCAAAAGGGGGAGGTTCGGGGTTCGATCCCCGCAGACCACATAATTTTTTGAACCAACAACCATTGCCAATAACGGGGTGCCACGTGGTAGCCCATGATTGGGCCACATGGCACCAAAACACTTGCCAAAATGATGCCACGTGTCAAAACATAATTCGTCCAACTATCAGCCAATCCAAAACTGCCATGTCAGCATATGCCAACTCACCTCTACCACGTCACCTCTGCCACATCAGCCTGTATGGACTGTACAGACTGTACAGTCAACATAAATTTTTTTCCCTGTTTGGTGATTCGAACAGATTGCGATATCTCTCGTTCCCGACATCCGTTTGAACCCAAACGAGTTGTGTTGGGTTCGTGACGACGAGGGCTACGCTCCTGTTCGTTTTGAGGCAATTCCGAGAACTTTGATTTTTGAGCTAAATTTTGACCCCTGGTCCAGAGTTTGATCACGCCTTCCCACTGAAAGGCTTTTGGACCCACAAAAGCTTATGATTATCTTTCTAAGCTTCAATACTCCTCTTCTTTCAAGTTCTATCAATTGATTCTACTTGAAAAGTCTTTTGATAATCACCTGGATACCTTGACACGCCTTGCACTGCAACTGGCTATGTCCCTCAACCACTGTTCTCTCGTTGCTGCTGACCCACTGTTCTCTTTGTGCTTGGAAGACTACCAACCTTCCCACTGAGAATCAAGTCCCTCTTGTGAACTCTTTGACGTCAACACAATCTGCTCTCCAATGGCTGCAAAAACTTTCCTGCGACATCTTGTCACAAGCCAAGAAAACCATCAATCTTGAAAACAAATTTATACAACACTGAAAATAATGCCAACAAAGTCTTTCTTCTCTTCAAGAAAACTATCGCATCTTGTACTTCATCAAAGCACATGGCGTTTTCCTGCATCTCGATGTACTCAAAATTGACTTACAAGCCAACAAACACCATCGACTAAACATAGGTCGAAAAACATGATCGACACAACATAGTCATCAGACAATCATCAACACCATTCAAGACTCATTTGAAACATATCAACCTTCCCAATGACAAGTTGAAAAACATGATACACAATCATGTTACAATCATGAGTCATTCATGATGAACTATCACCAGGTTCATTGCTTACACATACAAAAACAAATGCATGTGCATGACTCTTCAACTCTCCTTCCAGTACAAACATAAGTACATAAACCCCATAACATGTGGGTACATAAGAGATGAATATGAAAAAGATATATGGCTGTAACAAGTGAACATCATATCCATCTTTTACATCCTCCTGGCGAAGTTGTGCAACAACAAGAATGCCTTCACACGAATTGCATTCACATGCAAACTTGCATCATACAAGTTATGATAAACTGCTGCAATTTGTCATACTCTCAACATAAATGCATACATAAGGCTGAAATATGCATCTACAACAGAAATTGCAAGCCTTACTTGCTCAAGAAATCCAACCATTTCTTACCAAGCCAACTCAACGATGACTTTTTCTGTTGAAAATCATCCTCTTGTGAATCATCTTGACTCACATCGATGATGGAATCTCCTCTTCCATTCTTGCCAATCTCTTTATCCATCTGCTTCTTGTGCTGTGGATGAGTGGTTGGATGCAATGTCCAACATTGGTCAATGAGATGACCCCTCTTCTGACAATGAGTGCAAATCTTTTGCATCCTCTTTTCACGTTGTCTTCGCTTATAAAGTTTCCTGAAAGTGGCCAATCTTTTCCAACATTTTGAAACATGATGGTTATATAAACCACAATATGTACATGAATTTTTTCTTCCATTTTTACATGCAAATTTATCATGCTTAACATAATCAAAAACAACTGAATGATAAGCAGAATTATACCTTGAACATTCACCTTTATCGCCTCTTTGAAGAGGTGAATCTGAAGAGTCACAAGCTCTCATTTGAAGACCAACAATAGTGTTTTTGTCCTCATCGCTGTCACAACTCTTTTGTTTCACACATTTTCATTCATCTTGAACACAAGCCTTGCATGCTAGAGGGATTGAACTTTCAACAAAAGTTCTTGAACTTTCACTTTTATAGCCTTCTTGAGGAGGTGAACTTGAAACAAAATTTGTTCTTGAAACTTTTTCCCTTGTCTCCTCAACTTTGGAATTTGCTCCATTTCTTCGTTTATATCCAAGACCACAATACTTGGGTCTCTCTTCAACAACAATAGGCTCAACAATGCCTTGTGCATGCTTGCCCAAACCTCTACCTTCATAGCCCATTTTTAACAATAACTTGGACCATATTCCTCTTGTGTGATTTTCAAAAACACCAAAACATTCATCTTGAGAGGAATTTGAAGATAAACTAACATTACATACCTCATGTTCATGCATGTACTTGGTAAGGGTTTCCTTTGCCTTAGGGAGTTGATTCTCCATCTCATGCAACTTTTCAAGAAGCTGATCTTTCTCCTTCTTCATGGCCATCAACTGCTCTTCAAGGGCAATGCTCTCCTTTCTATCTTCACACATCTCTTTCATCACATCTCTCATGGTTAGAATTTCCTTCAACATCTCTTTGTCAAAGAACTTAGATAATGAAGATGTATGAGAACTATCAATGTTTGAAGCTTCCTCCATCCTTGCAAGATATCAAACTTCAACACAAAATTTGTGCAAATACCAATAGCTAAATCTCAAGCTATCAATGGCAAATACATGAGAAAAACAAACTATGCTCTGATACCACCTGATCTGAAAATAGAAGGTTGACTTGCTATGCTATGCAAGCACTCTCTACTTCATAAAAATAAACTTTACAGGACCTTGCTCCATGTGTTTAAAATATGCAAGATAAAATTATGTGTTAAGTTCTGCTTCTTTTAAATGGTTATGTGTGAGGAAAAGTTCTCTTAAATGGTTAAATAAGTTCTTTAAATAAAAACACAGCAACATAACTTGCGGCAAATAAACCATCAAACTCACAACAATAACAAGATGGTAAAGGAGTTCACCCCTCTCCGGGCTACATCTCCTTGAGCCTCCATCAATGGACTTGGCTCTCTGGGATTAATTTGTCAAAAAATTCTTTTACAAGCTGCTGCTCAACTCCAATGGAAATTCTGACTGTACCATTGGGATCAGAATACATAAAAACCCCAAAAATGATTAATAAAACTCTGAAAACGGATCATGGCTCATCCGAGCATGACCTCTTCTACATGTGGCCTTAAGCTTCCCTGAGCTTCTATGTGGCAAAAACACATGTAAAAGTCCTCAAAAGCCTCTGAAACCTGTCCCAATGTGTTCAGAGCATAACAATTAGCCAAAAATGACTATTCAGTGACAGAAAACAAACTTGGACTCACCAAAACATGACCTCAATCAATGAGGGTTTCAAGCTCCCTGGAGCTTCCTGAAACTTCAATGGTTAAAAACCTGCAAAATAAGTCTTCAAATGGCTGTGAAAACAGTGCCAATGGATTCAGAACGTCCAAAAACCCCTAGTTGGGCTTTTACGGCACCTCATTCGGCCAAAAAATGAAGAAGATAGGCCTCATGCCATTCTCTTCCTTCAAGTTTGTTGTCTCTAGTTCGCCAAAACACACCTCCTGTACGTTCAACCAAGAACACGCGCATTTTTATGTGCTTAAACCCAACACCGGGTGCAACCGCATAACGGTGCAAACTGTAGGACGGTTATGGGCGCGCCAGCCCCTAACCGTCAAACTCGTGGGCACATGTGGTCACCATATGACCTTGCTCTAGCGCAAAAGAGGGCTATGTTTCCAAGGGCGAATGGATACATGACAAGTGGCGGTGTATGGTTTGTATGACCGTTTTAAAAACCAAAACGTAAACCAATTCCCACGCGCGCTCCGTATGTGGTCACATGGAAAAACATATAAAATCGGGGGCTATGACTCTGGTCGTAATATGCGCGCGCACTTTGAACTGTGGTCATATGGATTAAAATGTATGCGACCGGGGTTGGGGCTAAGCCCCAGCCCGGACGCACCCCATATCACATTGCAATATAATTCAAATATAATAAAACGCATTTGATATATAAGGACCACCGTGTGGGCTAGTGGTAGCCCACACACTACCAAAGCGCTGCCAAAAGGGGTAGGTCCGGGGTTTGATCCCCGCGGACCACATAAATTTTTGAACCAACAACCATTGCCAATAACGGGGTGCCACGTGGCACCAAAACACTTGCCAAAATGATGCCACGTGTCGTAACATGATTCGTCCAACTGTCAGCCAATCTGAAACTGCCACGTCAACATATGCCAACTCAGCGCTACCACGTCACCTCTGCCATGTCAGCGTACGACCTCTGCCACGTCAGCTTGTACGGACTATACAGTCAGCATAATTTTTTTTCCCTGTTTGGCGATTCGAACAGATCGTGATATCTCTCGCTCCCGACGTTCGTTTGAACCCAAACGAGTTGCGTTGGGTTCGTGACGACGAGGGCTACACTCCTGTTCGTTTTGAGGCAATTTCGAGAACTTTGATTTTTGAGCTAAATTTTGACCCCTGGTCCAGATTTTGATCAATCAGAGACATGTAAATAAATCCTTTGATAAGAGGGCTAAAGGAAAGGTGTTCCATATTGGTGATTTGGTCTTGTTGTGGGACAAGAGAAGAGAGAAGTCAAGAGACCACAATAAGTTTGATAGTTTGTGGTTGGGTCCATTCAATGTCCATGCTTCAGCAGGGCCCAACACTTTTCAGTGTGCCGATTTGGATGGTGATGTCATGCAGTTGCATGTCAATGAACAATGTCTTAAACACTTTTCCAATGAAGGGTTTAACCCCTTCAACATTTTTGGGTACTTGAGGGTATTAGTTTAGATGTTTGTTCTTTTCATTTACTATCACCTTGCTTTGCCTAGCGTAGATTCCCTTGTTTCTTTCCAGTTTTCAATCTAGATTATATTCGTTGGCCGACTTTCCCTTCGCCAGCATGTGGTTTGAGTTGTGATAGATTAGGACTTTTCTTTGCTTTACTTCCTGCTTCCTAGGAATACTTTTCATTTTCCATAGATGTTGTGCTTGTTAGAAGCCTTTTCTACTTGTCAGTGGCCTCATGCCAGATGTTGTGTCAGCCTAGATTGCCAATCTGGATGAAGGATCCTTTTTTCATCACCTGAGCATAGAGTTTAGGGGGGTAGGATGAAAGACATGGGTGATTGTGTCTATCTTTTCATCATTGCGTCACTGAGTTTTACCATCTTACAAAGTCCCCTCATCCAGCGTAGAGATAGATTAGGACTTTTCTTTGCTTTACTTCCTGCTTCCTAGGAAGACTTTTCATTTTCCATAGATGTTGTGTTTGTTAGAAGCCTTTTCTACTTATCAGTGGCCTCATGCCAGATGTTGTGTCAGCCTAGTTTGCCAATCTGGATGAGGGATCCTTTTTTCATCACCTGAGCATAGAGTTTAGGGGGGTAGGATGAAAGACATAGGTGATTGTGTCTGTCTTTTCATCATTGCTTCACTAAGTTTTACTATCTTACATAGTCCCCTCATCCAACATAGAGATATGATATCGAGTTTGAGTTGTTTGATCCACCACACATTTTGATTCACCTTGTTCACTTTGCAGTGGGGAAGGAGAGTCATCATTGCTTATTTTTTCAGTAGGTTGCCTTGTATCGACATTGACACCTTATCTACATGCAACCCATGAGTGTTGAACACCTTAATGGCTGCAAGCCTCATTGGCATTTGTTTCGCACTTGACATGGCTGAGTATCATTGGGCCTTGATCAGGTGACTCTTTTCATGATTCGACTCCAGATCATTTTTCATTATAACAGATTGTGTTCGTGCCTTAGGCCCCATTGTTATCATTGGTGGGTGACCTTCGCACTTATCAGGGGCTTACCTTATTGGGCTCTAACTAAGTGATTGCCTCTTTTGTGTCAACATCAGCACATCTACCACATAGAACAGTGCATTGGTTGGCGAGTGGCAACAATTTTAGAGTGTAGCAACTTTCAGATCAGGTTTTCTATCTCATGTGATTTTCAGAGGTATTTTGGTTTGAGTTTCATGGTTTGTAGGGCTCGACTCCATGGCCCAATAGACCAGTTACTGGTATCAGTCAGCAGGTTTTACGATTATAAGTTTGATTCCTTTGGCATCAGTTTCTCAACATCATGGTCATTGGATGGTTTTAGTTGTAGACATGAGTTCTAGGTTCTCAAGACCCGCAAGGGGTCCCGTCCCTGTGAGTCGCCATTTGTTGAGCCCAAAATATCACCCTTAAGATTTGGATGGTCAAAGGGCCAGTCTATCCTTTCAGGATGACATTCAAAGGTTCTTCTTGATAGCAAATGACCATCATTCATAGGTCTTCCAAGCACAGTGATTCTTGTTATGGTCAATTAGAGGATGGTTTCTTATAGGTGTTGAGTGTTATCCCCAATTTCTAGGGATAGCTAGGAGATCATGTCTCGAGGCCCACAGGTCCTAGACATGGAGTACCGAGAGAAGGATTGACCTGAGTATGGCCCTGGAAGGCCCATCCTTTTCTTCTTTCGTCAAATTTTTCTTGTCAGCAGCAGCAACATCCATCACCATTGGCTTGGTCTTATATTAGAGAAGGCTCTTGCTCCATGAGGTAATTGGTCCAGGTATCATGGTATGTGTCGCTTTTGATCATTATAACCTTTAAATGTATGCATCTAATTCCTTTTATTTCTGACAACTGCTTGGATCTTACATTGACCCACTTGACCATGCTTTGGGAGATTGACTTGGTGCCCTAGCAAGCTTGTACCCATAGGTTTTGGTTTTCCACTGGGGGGTTTCTAAAGAGCCATCGTCTGCTCCCATCATACCATCACTTTTCCATCTTGTCTCCTGCTCATTTGTCCCATTCCCCTTGTCTGGGCATTAGGATGATCTGTTTGTGGGTTTTCACCTTATCTCATGGGAAGAAGGGGCTAAAGGCCCAGAAGGTAAAAGCAGCTGGTAAGAGATAAAAGCCGAAAAATGAAACCTCAAGATGCTTCGCCCAGGGATCCCCGAGAAGGCAATAAAAATCCTCTCAGCAAGAAACAAGAGGGACCCGAAAAAATAACAAAACAAGACCTAATCAAGAGGATAGGGGGTCTCATCATGAGCCATCATATTATGTTCATGGGTACCTAACAGCATGACATTGTCACCATCTGGTTACCACGCCAGCTTAGTGATCTTTGGTTGCATGGCCAAGGGAAAGGGGGTCTCATCATGAGCCAGCCTTATCACCGCTGTGAAAGTACTTGTGGGTAACACTGTCAGCTCTGGTCACCATGCCAGGGCAGTGTCCTCTGATTAGCCCTTGAATAAAAAAAAGGAAAAGAAGAAGAAAAAACAAATAAAGAAAAGAATAAAAGTAAAAAGGGGCTTGGAAAAATTTGCATCCATGACGGGTATAGCTCGCCTTCTACAAAGGCACCCATAGGTAATATCATGCATCCCTGGCTCTCACTCTACCTGTATGTTTGGACATCCCTTGAACCACTTCACCTCATTTACATGGCTTGGATGAAATCCCTGGGAAACTTCCCTTTCCTTATGGATACTAGCCCAATAGGGTATCTTGTCCTTTTTCTCAACCTTGTATGGTAGGTTTTTGTAGAGTCTTTGAGCTATTGAATGATATATCAGGGATTTTATGCATATGCTTGATAAAATTGATGATGAAATGTGATTGACATTTCTATGATCCCCGTGACTAATGAGCCCATGGAGGGCATAGTTTTTGATGTGCAGGACCATGCCCGATGGATAGGTACCACGTGGACCGATACACATGGGGAGATGATTAGTTCGGACCTCCATGGGGCTAAAGAGCCCATCAGATGGTTGCTGAAATCCCGTCAGAGGGGCAGAGACAGGACAGTGTTTGACCGAGGTTTTGTACCAGAGAAGAAGAGGACGTTCCATCAGGGGCACTTTGGCTAAGCCAGACCTAGGGGGATTGACCCACTTGCAGTGGAACGTTGGCCCTAGATGACCTAGGACACCACCAGGGGGCTTGTGACGTCATCATGAGCATATGGCAGATGGACAGGGTTATTGGCACGTGTGGCAGTTTGGAAGAGCCCAAGGAGGGCTAACATCTGGCTTCTGGATGTTGCACTGGCCCCAAAAAGGCCTAACATCTCCCTCAGGAGGGCTTGACGTCTCACTTTTTTTCTCATTTAGGGTTTTAAAAGAACATTTAATGTAAAAACAATATGATTTTGATTTAAAGCCTTGTCGGCTAATTTTTATGACCTAAATTTAATTAAAGGTCATGATACAGTATATATTGAGGAGTTTTATCCTCATTTTGACATAAGACAACTCACTCTCCTAGTGAGATCTGATTTTTGCGCCCTACTTGGGTATTTTTTCTCTTTGAGTGAGGCGCACTTGTTGAAGGAAGGATTTTCTTGGCAATTTTGGCATTTCTCTTGAAGGAAGGTTTACAACTAGGGTTTGCAATGTTATTTCATCATTATATGTAAGTGTTTTTTTTCTGCAAAACTTCTTAATTGAATGGTTGTAGTCTTATATTCTTGCATTTATTATAAATTTTGTTGATTTTAAAACCCTAGGGGACAAACACACAAGTAGGTCGTTGTCTCATATCCCCTAAAAGAGAAATTCTCAGCCACTGAAGAAGGAAGAAAGAGCCTAGCCTTTGCTACACTCTTATTGCTTCTTCCCCTGTGCTAGTCCTTCCCTTTAAAAGTCAAGAAGGAGGAGACGTCCTAGGCCTAGGTTACCTACACCTAGGGTCGTCCTGCTTCTAGGGTTTGGTGATAGGGCCTTCCCTTTGCAACACTCTCCCTCACCTCACTTTCGTGTCTTGATTTATCCTTTATGCTAGCCGTTTTGCCAAGTTCAACCTAAGGAAGGAGGAAAGAGCACGAGGCCTTTCTTAAGCAACACCGGAATGAGCCTCTTTGCCCTAGGGTTTTGATCCTGGGGCCCTGCCATTGCAGCACTTCAGAACCCTTCCCTCTCATCCTTAGTCTTTTTCCCTTCAACCTTCCATCCTCTCTTGAATTGACTCCATTTACCCTTAGGCACTGATCTCAAGTCTCCAACGTTGAAGTGATAGTGGTCAAACAACTCTTAAAACTTTTACAATTTGAAACCCTAACTAACTACTAACCCTAATAAGGCTGATGTCATCCTTGGTTATTCCATCTTGACGCAGCATTTTCTGTTGATAAGCAATTAGATGGTGTTTTAAAGCATTTATTGAGTAAGGGATTGATTGGATACATTGTTTGCTACATCATCTCAATATTTATTGATGAATTGATATCGTTCCATTGCTATATTAATTAACATTGATCTCGTCAATATCTATTGTCATAATTGCTAAAATATTGATATCAGATAGTTATATGAAGTACTAACCCATTGAATTATAGCCTGCATATATTGTTTTGTTATTGTCTTGTTCCGGGCAGGTGTTCTCATTTGGGGCTACACTTCATTATTGGTTGTTTAGCCGGACTATCTGATCTTGGTGGTAACCTGTGAGAAGGGACTTTTACTTTGACCTTTATACCTTGGCCTCTTCAAAACCTCAGGTTACCGGGGACGTCTCCCCTGGGCCTAACCTCCCTGAATAGAAAGAACCTCCCCATTGTGGTGACATTGGGTGGGGTAGGTTCCTGTTACGCCAGTTTGGCCTCTATCTTCTAGCCATTTGACCTAGCTACAAACTGTGCCATAACATTGAGTTCATATCTTGTTTCAGTGATTTCTAAGTTATTACAGGATGAGCTTTCAGTTCCAAGTTTGAGTATGAGAGACTTGCAGCATTATGGGACACTTATTTCCCATGAGGATCTTATTAACCCCTCACATCAGTTATTTGACAACATATTCTGACTCCTTGTCCAATTCTGCTTCCAATGAGTATGAACTCGATGGTATTTGGACAACTTGCTTTTTTGGGTGATGAGGTGGCACAGGGGATGACTTGGCAGGGTGAATTGGAAACCCATGTGGGGCCCACACGCCTAAATATGTGTCATTTTTCCTCCTAAAATTGGGCCCACTAAGGCGCCCAACACTTGCTAAATGAAAACTGGATAAAATAAATAACTTTCCCAAAGTCATAAAGCATTCTAAAGCAAGACAAAAGGTCAAACTGGGCGAGTTGTCTCCTTTCTACTTTAGCTTTAGCTTTTAGCCTTTAACTTTTATCTTTTCCTTTCCCAGCTTTCCATTTTTCCTGCTTTAGTTTTTTCTTTAGTTTTCCACTTTTTCCCTTTCCCGGCTTTCCACTTTTCCTGCCTTAGCTTTCCACTTTTTCTTTTTCTCCCTTTTCTTTCCATTCTATCACTCATGTGTCCTATTTCTCTCCATGAGGTGCGCCCCTCTTACCTTTTTGGCCACAACTTCTCCATACCTAACCAGTTTTGACCCATCTAACCTCCATTCTTCTCCAGATAACCCCCATATTTGACCAGGAAGCTTGTGAAAGATTTGCTTAGCCATTTTTAGTAGGTATTCATGCATTGACACATGGCAGATGGACAGATTGACACATGGGCGAGTGATATTGGTTATCTTTTAGCCCAGTTTGGAACATCAGGACAAATTCTTCATGCAGTCAATTAGATATGCATCATTCTTCCACATTTACAGTTTGATCACTATATTGTAGGAGCATTGCTACTCTCTCATTCTATTCTATCTCTCATTCTAGCTTCATATTCTCATATTCTTGGAGATTATTGTAACAGTGCATGGTTTTTCTTTGTGATGGAGCCATTCCTCTTATTTGACATGAATAGAGAGTCTTATGTGTTGATTTTTGCCTAGATTCTTGTTGTTGCATTGGAGTTCTAACAAATTGCAGATTTCTTGAAGCTCATCCTTCACTGGGGGTCGATTTGGCACCATTGGAGTATTTTTTTCTTGCTGATTTCTTTCTTTTTGCATTCTATTGGTTCGCTCTGCTTAGGGTTTTCCACTAAAATTTATCTAAAATCTATTTTTTATGCAAGTTTTGGGTGAGGTTATCTAACCCTCATTTCAAAACCATTTTGTGTTTGTTGATTTGTGTTTTTGCGGATCAAATTCCATCCATCAAGAAGCACGCCCTAGGGTATCCTCCCTGTGGTTGGCACGCACCAGCCCAAAACGAGAGGGGTGTTATCATTTGTGACTTTAGGATCCACCCCTAAATTAATCCTAGTTTGATTCTCTCAACCTACATTCGACCTAAATCCTAGGGTGTCAAGTTTAGCCTTAACAGATCCCCAGATCTAAACCTTCTAGTGCACATTATTAGGATCACAAGGTGGGATGCTCTTGCCACAATAGCCTCACTATGTTACTGGATTTTAGCATAACAATTTATTAGTTTATCAACCCAATACCCAACCATCTAAAAACTAGAAAGTGGTTGCTTGTGCTTGATATAATTTTGTACTAACAAAGCTCATGACTCTAGCTTAATTTCATGTTTATTAGGCAACCACCCAACTTACAAATAATTTCATGCTCATTAGGCAACCACCCAACTTACAAATTTAAGTAGAAGTCTCAATGTTGTCATGCAATATCTCCCTAATTGTACATTAAGGTCATAACTTGAACAAAACATGTTAAAATGCAAGGGAAGAATCCTTGATTTGATTTTACACTAAAATACTCATGCATAGTTCCATGTTTATTAGGAAACCACGCAACTTACAAATTTAAGTAGATGTCTCAATATTGTCATGCAATATCTTATGTTATTCCCCTGATCATACTTTAAGGTCATCACTTGAAGAAATCATGTTACCTTGATTGTAATTTAAGGTCATCACTTGAACAAAACATGTTAAAAGGCCGAGGAACAAATCTCCATCTATGGACTTTTGACACAATTACAATTAGAGAGATCAACACCCCTTTCGCATTTTAAGCATCTACAAACGAAAGCCTTACAGAGCATTATTGTCTTGTTCCTTTCATTTGAATAAACATGCCGCTAGGGGGTCACAGTAATCAATTTAAGATCTACTCAAATTATTTTTATGTTTCTCTCATTATTATCTAGTTTCCATTAAAAGCAGCCTTATTTCTTCCCTCTTTTAATCCCTATACATTATTACATTTGTTGTTTCTGTTACGACTCTATCACATGCTCACAGTTGAAATCAGTCCAAGACCTAATTGAAAATTACTCACTTTCACATGCATTTGCTTGTACTTGTTCAAGTAACTAGAGGTCGTGAAGCACATGGCATAAACTGTTGAAATAATGTAACTGCAAAGAGCATTCTTATTATTATTTTATTTATTTGATTAAATCCCCATTGTGGATTAATCATGTCATTATTATTATTATTGTTACTGGATTAATCCCCATT
>CBVK0100543180.1:0-17841 GCA_900067695.1 Picea abies | reverse complement strand
AGAGAGAGAGAGAGAGAGAGAGAGAGAGAGAGAGATTTCATGTTAATAGGAACACACACATGTTATTGTTCCTAATAATGTGCATGTGCTTTAAGAACACATGCGCATTTCTAAACTGTGCACGCCATTTTTATTTCAATTTTTTTTAGGAATGCACATGCTTTCTTGTACAAGTGTTTCTCAGGAACATGTGAATTTTCTTGAGAACATGTGTGTGCTCTTGGGAATGTGCCTACGTGGCTTGTGAAGTGGAGATTCGGGTTTGCTGAACCTGTCACATCGAGAATGCGTGTGTGTTCATAGAAATGTGCATGTGTTCTTACAAGTGGGTATTCCTGCTCACCTTGTTTCCACTTTATCGTCCACCAACTTTGTTCACTCACCCATTAATGAATAGTTATTCAATGTAAAATGGATCTCTTTATTAAATAAGACCCACTAGGTAGTCAATAATCATTAATGATGGGACCAAAAGTAGTTACAATTTTATATCATAACTCTATTTAAAGAGCGAGGAGTCTATGGAATGTTTTTTTGTCAAGTATTGTTGTATTTGAGTTCTACTTAGTGAAAGGCCACCCCACATTAAGAGGAAAGTGAACTTTGCTTTCTTTATTTTAGTAATCATCAATATAGGGGTATCTTTCACATATTTCTTTTTTTTTGTTTCTTGTATCTAGTTTTATGTATTTATAACATCTGCATACCTAGTTTGTGTTTCAAGTCTAAGGGTTAAGGAACACTGCAAGTGGTATCAAAGTGTGTTTCAAGTCTAAGGGTTAAGGAACACTGCAAGTGGTATCAAAGCTCCTTTATGAGCCACTACACATCTAAATTTTAGAAAACGTTTTAGGATAGAGACATGTTACACCATATTTAAATAGCATAGATATCTATAGTTTGATGGGTAAATCTATGATCAATAAAGAATATATGGAAAAATACAAGTCATGTCACCTAGTTGGACACCCTTGTAATCTATGTTGGTATCCCTTCGAGTAGTACAACATTAGAAAACTCCTATATACATGAAATTATATTTCATGTACCCTAGAGTATATGGGAATCCCTATAGGGAAATTTGAAATCATCCTTACAAAAACCTATGGGTATCATGTTGTTACAATACAATGAGAACAACACTTGAGGAGATCACTCCTGTGTATGAGGTAATCAAGTAGTATGACTAAGGGCATGGTCTATCCTCCTTAGTTCGTGCCATAGAATATTCATCTGAGTACTATTACTAGAATCTCTTATGTATATTAGATAGTTATAACACTTGATATTCCTTTGTTTGTAGTACCCTCAACACCCTAGCCTCTGCAGTATTCCAGTTAAATTCATACATCTTTGAGTACATAAGGAAATTGAGGTTTTTTTTAGCACAATAATACTCAATTTCGAGTTTGAGGGACTAATATTCCCACTAGCATTAAAAAAAGGTCTATACTCTTTCGACACCATTGCGGGAGACTTATCTAAAAAATTTCCTTGCACATGTTGATCATGTGGGTATGCCTATTGAGTAACCTTTTTTTTGTGTGGACCCAAAAATATAGTGTTCATGATAGATCTCAAAATTTCCTCTAAATCCACTCATTATATTGTAATAAGTTTGGGATAACACCTCAATGGGATCTTAAGTATTCTAATGGCCCATACTCACAACATAGTATCCATGAAGGAAAACAATACGGGAACATAAATTGAAGATCTACAAACTAAGTACCATAAGTTCGATGACTCGGTTTCCCAACTTGTGGAAAATTATTACAGATAAACATTTGACCTCTCCCAAATTAACCAACATGAAGTTGACCTCACCAACATGTTAGGATATATATGTACACATTTGAGTATTGAGGTGCTAGAAAAACAAATGAAACCACCAAATGGAGAGTCTCCAACGACTGAACATAAACACGCTTACATTCTCTTTCTAGATAACCCTCACACACCTCTCAAGACCACCATTCATGGCACTATTATCAAAAGTGGGCATGAACACGTTTAAAGGGTTCAATCGCTTAGGTTGGGCTATCCATTTGGGGCATTATTTCACTTTCAATGGGATTACCTATGACATACTGAAACTTAAAGTGGAGGTTTTATATCTAGATCCTAAATGTTGGTAGCGGTAGCAACGATATAAATATCCCATGGTGGTTACATTTCCTCAAGCCATTATGTGAAATCCATCTATGTTTATTTTAAATCAGACACAGTTTTTGGGGTGACTAAAAAAATATGCCAAATATGTATAGTTATAGAATTTATATCACCCTTTGAGGCGTTGGAAATCTGTAAAAAGGGATTGTCCAATACCTTTTTTAAGGAATGTTTCATTAATGGTCTTGAGGAGGAAGTTCAAGCACACATCATGATGAAACACCGAGGTTATTGGTTGGAAGCTTGTGAGAAAGATAAAGAATCTTAGATGGTAATCAATTCCCAAACCAAAATACCCCCATTCACTTCTCACATTCACCCTCCTATGGAAATGACCACCACCCTCTGCAACTCTCCACCCATGAGAATCCAAAATTTGTCACATCACTTTATACTTTGTTACGATTTTGATGAGCTGTATTTTAAAGGGAACATATGTAAAGAGCATAAATTATTTCAAATGGATATAACCTCTAAGACCACTCAAAATAAATCCCATTTGAAGACACTCCTAAACCAAAATTTGAAGACTCAACACCTTCTACTAAAGAAGTAGCGACCTTACAAGCTCCTTCTGATGAATCTCAAATTTCTCTGGATGCATTATTTGTTTTTTCTACACCCCAAACTATGAAGTTGTTTGGTCACATTTTTATTCATAGGAGAGTGGAAGAGGACACAAATTATTATGTCCATTCCTAATTTTCAAGTTATGATAACAAATGGGCATATGATGAAATACAGAGGTTAATGTGAAAATGTGAGAAATCAAATGGTAGAGTATCATCTCAAACATAATATGTTTTCTATTCAAATGGGTGCTATGGTGACACACATTGGACCAGTCACCATAGATTTTAATGATTTATATATGAGCTTCACTAAGGATAGGAAAAAACATACCCTTAAGGGAATTAAATTTAGGTCCCTTTAAATTATTATATCTTCTCATATGGAAACATTATTGAACAAAGGTCACTTAGGAATTATTTCCTAGTTCAATTCCATAGAAGTGGTGGATAACCTCCCATAGGACATTCATCCTAATTTGTATTTGTTCCTATCTAAGCATCAATATGTATTTGACACACTCCATCCTTATACTTGTATTTTCTATTTAATCCATGAGAGGTAGCTTCCATCAAGGAAAAGGTAGAAAAGTTACTTCATGCTAACTTTATTTATCTAGTTTCCTTAACTGAATGAGTATCTAATCTCATTCTAGCTGCAAATAAATAGGGCACTATTAGGGTCTATGCTAATTTTAGGGATCTAAACAAGGCTTGTCCTAAGCATAACTATCATATCTTTTTCATTGATCAAATTAATGATGAATGTGTGAGGAGTGAAATATTTTATTTCATGGATGAATTCTCTACCTATAGTTCAAATTGGAAGATCACCAAAAGACTACCTTTATTTGTCCATGGTGTACCTTTTCATATAGGAAGATGTTGTTTGGTATTAAACGTGTTGGGGAGATGTTTCAACGAGCCATGCCACATGCTTTTCATGACATCAAACACATTTTAAAATCTTATTTGGATGCTTGATCAAAGCATCATGATGATCAACCGTATTATCTTCATGCCATATTCGCCATATGCCACCATTATAACATTTGTTTGAATCCACATAAGTGCATCTTTTGTGTGATTTTTGGATGATTACTTGGTTTCATGATGTCTAAGTTTGGGATTCTATTTGATCGATTGAAAGTTGAGGTGATATTTTAGTTTCCTCCCTTGTGTAATATAAGTCAACTTCAAAGTTTGCAAGGGAAGAAAACTTTTTACGAAGATTCATAATGGATTACATTGAGATAACAAAAGGATTCATACACCTTCTAAAGAAAGGTGTACCAGTTCTGTTGGAGGAACAAGTGTAACCTTCATTTGAATCTTTGAAGAAATCCTTGATGTTAGCTCCACTATTGAGTACTCGAAACTACAATTAGGAATTTTTACTTTATCTAGATATATCCGAGGACTCCACCACTGATTTGTCTAAGAGGATAGTTCACAAAAGGATAATGTGTTTTACTACCTTAGTAAAGGTCTGGTTGGCTCTGAATTGCATTATTCACCTAGATTTGAACCCAATGCAACACATTTTCACCCATCAGATCATTGCGGGAAAGTATTCCAAATGGATTTTCATCTTGCATGATTTCAATTTATATTTTGTTACTTCAAAATCCAAGAAGTATTTAGCTTTCACAAAATTGATGTCTGAGCTTCCAAAAGACAATGAGGAATTTGTGGCTACTGAATCACTGCCTAATGATTTTTTGTTTCTCATTGACTCTTATAATCCCTAGTATAGATATGTCTTGCTATATCTTCAAACCCAACATTTTAATCCTCAATTATCTCGATATGAACAATGATGTGTATGTCATCAAGACAATAACTATCTCATCATTGGGGACACACTTTATCATTGTGGTGCAGATTTAGCATTGCATCAATGCTTAATCCACGATGAATATGAGAGAGTTTTGAATGATTTCCATGTTGGGGCATGTGGTGATCATCTTTCTGGTAGAGACACAACCCAAAAATAATTGTGCACATGATACTTTTTCTCCATTATCTTCAATTATTGTGTTAATGAATTTTGGAAGTGTCATCCTTTTTAGGTATTTAATAAAAGCATGCATGCACATTCTACTCCATTACACCCTATCGTTGTTGTTATCCCCTTCTCAAAGAGGGGTACAAACTTCATGACGTCTAAGCCAACTTCGTCTAATGGCCATAGTTATATCATTGTGGTTGCTGACTACTTTACCAAGTGGGTCAAAACCATTCCTACTTCTTTCAACAATTGAACCGCAATGGAACTTTTCGTGTTTAACCATATTATTGCTAGGTTTGGTGTTCCCAAAATGATCGTTATTTACCACGAGTCTCATTTTTAGAATAAGATGATGACCGAATTGGCAGCCAGGTTGGGTTTTTAATCCAACAATAAAGTAGAATCCATTAATCATGTTTTCAAGACTGTAATTCAGAGAATGGTAGCTAAGCACGAAACCGACTAGAACCTATTGCATTTTTCAACATTATATGGGGATATTGCACCTTAGCTAAAGTTACCACTAGTTTTACATATTTTCAACTCATTTATGGAGTGGTGGTAGTATTATCGATTGAATGTGAGATACCTTCATTGAAACTCATTATACAACTCCTTCCGAACACCTATGTCGATGAAGGAAGCCTCTTGTACTTGGCCTATCTTGATGAGTATCATTGTGAAACTATGATGGCCATTGAGACTCATAAGAAATAGATCAAAGATCAATATGATAAAAGTGTTCAAACTCATGTCTTTGTGGAAGGTGACTTGGTTTTGGTCTACGATTAGGACCATGATAAGTAAGGTGTAGTTAGGTTATAACCTCTTTGGCATGATCCTTACATTATTAGTTGTGTATTACGCAAAGGGGCCTTCACATTAGTTGACTAGGAAAGGAATCCTTTGCTCGAGCCTCACAACGAAATCTATCTAAAAAATAATTATGTGTAAGATTTCAATATGCATAGTGTTGTGTAGATGGTGTATTTTTAATAGTATCGTACTACAGTGTTTTTTTTTGCATGTAGTTGATTTAATTCAATGCTTATCATGCTTGGTGCTTGGTTTTTAGATCTTGGTGTCTATCCTAGTCTATGTAGGATTTATAGACAACACTAGTCATAATACATAGAACATCACTTCCATCGCTTGCATGATATTTTCACACACAGACCAACTAGTTATTTTAGGAGGCACATGTATTGGTCTTGCAACCAACAACAATATGGACTATAGTGTGGTCATTGAACTTCTATCCAAAACCATATCTCTCAATATCTGTAGGTAGTTTTTCATTTGGATTCACAATTAGTAGTATCTCAGATGAATAAAACATATCTAGTCATCAATCCTATGCTTATTAGGAAGTTTTAAACATTTGACTTTTTGAGAGACAATTTCATTACATTTCTTATGATCATCAATCCTATGCTTATTAGGAAGTTTTAAACATTTGACTTCTTGAGAGACAATTTCATTACATTTCTTATGATCATGTTTCTAGGAGTCAAAATGTGTTGGTTAAATCATTTGCTAACTATGTGTTAGGAAGTTTTAAACATTTGACTTCTTGAGAGACAATTTCATTACATTTCTTATGATCATGTTTCGAGGAGTCAAAATGTGTTGGTTAAATCATTTGCTAACAATGTGTTAGATTGGCATTTTTCTCATTAATATTTTTATTAATACAAGAATGCATATAAATAGACATGGAAATTCAATCACATCATTTTAACTCATAAGAAAAAACTGAACCATATGTATATTAGATAATTTTGTACAAAAATTAAGTAGTGTACAAAATTAAAATTAGGCTACATGGCTCATTACGATACAATGGATATACATCAAAGAGACTAGATCTATATATTTGTATCTAGTACAGAAAGGAGGAGACTATCATATTGTCATTCTGAGGTGCATGAATCTCATTATGTGGTGGACGATTTGGTCCTACACGTGTCATCCATATCCATAAAAATGATTGTGCTTTACACAACATTAAGTTATTGTATTTTATTGTGCTTTTTTTCTTAAGCAGTTAATAGAAGTATATTGCACTTTACGTATTTCTAATTTATAGTCTTTTTAAGTAGTTAATAGAAGTTTATTAGATTCGCAATACTTTCCACAATATTTTAATACACTAATTTCTTGAAAATACACTAATTTCTTGCGATAATGGCTAAATATTAAATGTAATCTTTGGAACCCTTAAATCTAAGGTTGTTTATAAATCCTATGAAGTGTATACTTTTATTATGATTGAAATTTTTGTAAGCTTGATTTTGATATCATTGACAAAATATTAATGAAAAAATCATTATTAAGTATTATAGATTCTTAAAAATTAAATGTAATCTTTGGAACCCTTAAAACTAAGGTTGTTTATAAATCCTATGAAGTGTATACTTTTATTATGATTGAAATTTTTGTAAGCTTATTTTGATATCATTGACAAAATATTAATGAAAAAATCATTATTAAGTAGTATATGATTCTTAAAAGTATATATGATTCTTAAATTATTTTATATTATTTTGGAGATTGATTAAATTTACAAAAGTTGCATTCATGTTAAATTATAATGGTATAGCATGGTGTTATAGTTGCACTAAAATCTTAATTATGAAACTTAATTGGTTAAGTAATATAATTAAAAAACAAACAAAGTGTATTGGTATAGTTAGATAGCTCATGAAAAATAACAATTAATGTTTTTTTTTTTATTATTATAATGCAAAGATTACAAATAAACTCAAAACATATTCTTCCCTTAATTAGATTATCCGTACTGCTTCATGACATTGTATTATTTGCTTTTTAGTATACCCTTCAAAATTTTAAGTCCCCTTCTAAGTTTGTGAAGCCTCAACATTTTCCCATTATGGTTAACCATTTTAAGTGTTTTATTTTCTTTAGAATTTTCCAATTTCCAAAATTCTTACATTTACCAAAACCTCTATGGTTTCATTTGGGGTAAAAGGTCACAAGTTTGACACTTTCTTAGCATTTTCTCTCTCAACCTTGATCATATAAACCTTATATTTTAGAGGTTAAATTATGGTGAAAGATTTTTTTAATTTGGATATAAATTAATTTTAAGACAATATTCCTTAAATCTTAAGATTTTATAGGGACGTTAAAGGCCATAGTGACTAAGCTTAGGGTTCGTAATTGAAACTTGAATTACTTTAGTTCTCAAACTGTATCCTTCAAAATTTTGTTTATTAGAGAAAATTAGGAATACATGATCACTGTAACATCCCTATTTTTAATCCCCACTTTAGCAATGCATAATGTAAACATGATGAGTGGATGAAGGCCAAGCGATGTAATATGTAAACTTTGTATATCATAAATTATAAATAAAATGTATCGCCAACTGCAAATAGACACATATAGAGACATGGGAAGCTAAGTTTCCACAAGGGAGGGGGTGTCCAAAGGGGGGATTACCCATGCCTATTTTTTTTTCTTACTGGGGGAATCGACAACCGACGGTTCTCGTATTCATGTGACACGAGGTTGATCCCCATCGGCTACCACTATAACCCTAGGTGCAACCACCCAGCCCGCAAGAATGACACACGAGTAAATTCGGGTGAGAATCGAACATGAGACTTCATTTTTACAAATTTCATTCTATTTCCACGGCACTTGCCAATCTGTCTACACCCGTGCGGGCGGATTACTCATGTCTATTAAACCCAAACCATCTTTCCAATTATCTTTTCTATAAACCTTCTATTTCCTTTGGAGTGTTTCCAAGCCCTAGTCCTTGAATACATGTAAGAGTGTTGGTGTGTGAAGTCACCTCACATAGTTATTGAGAGCATGGGATGAGAAAAATAAATCATGAGGGAAGTATGAGAGTCAAGCAAATCCTTTTGAGGAAGAGTGTGAGTCAAGCAAGCATGGGAAGAGAAGGAAATTCATATGGGAAAGGACAATAGTTTTTACATGCATATTTTTGGGATAGTAGGAGAGTTCTAAGTGATGAAGCTTGAAGCTATACATAGTGGGAATGTCTAAGAGTTGGTTGGAGCTATACATTCATGGAGGGATAGGTTCTAATTTTCTATTCAAGAAATTGTCAATAGAGAAAGTAGTTTTTTGTCATGAGAATTTTCGTTGTAGTTGTAGATTCCTGGAGTCTCCATCAAATAAATTTCTTGTCCAACCAGGAGCCTTATAGGGAAGTGGGATATCTCGATGGAATGTGTGGCAGAGAAGGGGATCCCATTACTTGGTTTATGCAGGTTGAGGGGAGGAGAGATGTTAAATTGGAATGGTTGTATGAATTAATTGTTGAGAGGGGACAACAATCATCCTTAGGAGCCATTGTCTCTTGTTGATTCATAGCCCCAACTCAGGGGTGAATTGTTGTTGAAAAATGGAACAACAAGTCTATGGCTGGGAGGAATGTATGTCCATTGCAGCTAGTTATATATAAATAAGATATGTTCTCACATTCATTGTCTTTATTTCTGTTGAATGTTGAATTAATTGTTGCTCATTCCTTTCTGAGTTTATCTTAGTTATTTCTACATGTTGCGGGTAAATGTTGCATTCAAATCTGTGTCTTTATATGGTTGAATTCTATTGTGTATGTTTTTAATCATTTATGCACATATTTATATTAATTACAATCACATTTTTAATTAATATGAAAAATTGCACGAGATTGTATGTCATGTTGTGTATTTTTTGCAGTTAGAATTGGTATCATATTTATATTTGGTCCTTTTTAGTAGTATTGAGACTCAACTTTGAGGCTAGGTACATTAAAATCAATTGTTATTCTTAACTAAAGATCACACGTAATCTCCTTTCAAAGGTTCTAAGCTTGAATTTTTTGATAAATTTACTCTCTTATCCATTAACCCTCTTGAATGCTTCCCCTCATAAAGCACATGAAACTTAGAGGTCATAGGTCAAGAGGCCATATTCTCAAGAAGTCATGCCATGTCAATGAAAACATGACATATTCATTGGTCTTAATGCAACCATGATTATATAGTGCATAGCCTCAAATGTGCCAAAATGTTCCCATCCTCTTTGTCAACCTCTTCTATATATGCACTCTCTAATTATGTTCACCATTCAAAGACCACAATACATAGAACCTCATGTGGTCCAATATGTAGCGCCCCTAGTATCCTCCCATTACTATTGATGGGTGGAGTTGAGGGGGAAGTGATACCATGCTTGTAAGACCCTTGCATCATTTTCAACACAAATTCCAATTGCACACACCAAATTCTAGATTTGTCAATCTCAATGGAATATGTGCATCCACCTTACTAATCCGTGTGTTCCCACACTAATGACCTATGTTCCCTACTAATGTCAATCATCACTAGGACCATTATAATGACATGAAAAAAATATCATGTGGCATGCCATAACAAAAATAATCATTGATAGTGATGGAACTAAATCACATCAACAACCCCATAGATCTTCTGATTGATACATGTAAATCCTACATATAATGTGTGTAATATGAAGAATAATAGCATAACCATTTTTCATTTTCTTTCTCTTTCAAATACGGTTGTTCAAAAAAATTATGGTAATATAAAAATCATTACGTTTGATATTTTCTTCATATCGACTCATGCATTTTCACCCTACCTTAATGAGTCCAATTTTTTTTTAAGTCTTTATCTAATATTTTACATGATGAAATACAAACATTGGAATAAAAAACATACACCATAAACATTGTAGTTTGCATGTTTGTTCATTCCTCCTCTTTATCCTCATTAATACATGTTTTTAATAATGTCACTTGAATCTTCATCACTACTATGTCATAGGCGATCTGCATGGTAGACATAACAAAACAAACAAGGATACCTATACTAAAACATCTTCCATGTATTCTATAGAGATACACCACCTATTGGGTGAGGCATTAGAGAAATAAGGACTTTTCTTTTTAGCCAATTATGTAACATTGATCCCACTACAACCATGGGTTGTCCAACCAACCCTCTATTTTAGGATGCACCTTTCAAGATTCAAGTCATATGTAAATCCATGTGTTTGAAGGTAAAATCAATTCTCATTCATTAAATGATTGGATGTAGGAATTAAAGTCATATTTCCCTATCAATTATTTCATGAATGAATAAACAAGATCCTTTATAGTGTTGAATATGGCACCTACAAATTTTTGTTGATTTAGTTTATGTTGAGAACTAAATGAAAGATAATAACATAGAAAATAAATATAGAGACACAGTGAAAATAAATTTTTACTAATGAAATATCAATGAAAAATACCTTAGAAGTAAAATGGTTAGAAATGTGGTAGCGTTGTCTAAGAAGAGATATCTTTTCTATTCTCACTCATACAAAAAAAAGACGAGGTAAAACATACATTTTATCATAATTCCAAAACCCTAATAGAAAAAAATTAAAATTTGCAAGAACCCTAAATATAACATGAAGTTGGAAATGAGTGTGCATGCTAAGCTAGATGAAGTTGATTTGTTGAAAGAAGGGGATCCTTGTTGCGACCATATTCATTTATTTATTTATTCATTTTTAGTCTTATCTACCTCATAGTTAAGAGAATTTGCAAAGCGAGTCAGATGCTCATTTTTAGGAATCAGAATCTGCATAGGAGGGCGTAAAAACAGGTGTCATAAGTTTAGTTTCTGAAAATTGTCAATATCGTGACCATTTTTAACATGACTTTAGATGACCACCTGGATGAGTCCTTATCCTTTGAGTAGTGATGGTCTCTATTATATCAAGTTCATGTACCATATGGGGGAAATTTTTCCGGTTTTGGTTCTTGGTGAACCACTTGAACTAGTGGTGCCCTAGTGAAGATGTACTTGTCATGATTTGATAACAAAAAAAAGTTTTCTATTTTGCTAGAAATATGTATTCAACATGATGTCCATAATACAATCCACTTTATATTTCTCAATGAATTCAATTTTGAGCACTATAATGTCCAAGTTATCTTCCACCTACACGGTGTCCAATATAATTAGAAATTTTGGTGAAGAAAATCCACATTAAAAACATGAGGGTGTAAGCTTAGGAAGGGTGGAATAATCAATTCAAAGGTATTATTTGTCACAACCTTAGTGATAGTTTAAGAACCATATTGGAGTGGTATTAGATTATTATGGAGGCTTGTGAGTCACTCTTTCGACACTTGTAACCATACCTTGTAGCCAACTCAAAAATTGAGTGAACCATGATGTTGATTATGTCACTACATGTACTTAGCATAATTTTTCTTTATGCATAATATCATGAATTTTCTATTATATGTGTTGGATCCATCAACAAGGTTTATTTATTTCTAAGCATGGGAAGACTCTTCATGTGATAATGAAATGGACAAAGCTACACAAATTGGGGCCAATGGATAGAAACCTAGGCTCGCCTAAAAAATATATTACTAATAGAACTATGAAGAGTTGTTTTGTAACTATGATAAACATAAGGAATGCTTTTTTCTAAGCCCCAATATTTATCTGAAGCACTCATGAGTGAGACACAAGATATATACCTTGAATTTGGGGAGGTCATGGTTTTGACTCTCTTGATCACTTCAATGTTAGGCTATGTATTCAACCCTTTTGACATCCATGGATCACAAGAAAGTACTTAGAGGAGTTTTTGTGATCTTATCCTTGGAAGAAATAAAACAATTTCATCTGAGGTATGTGGATGCTTGGAGTTGTACATTCTAATAATATGTACAATCATCTTGTTGGATCTAAAATAGATATACATAGTTATCGTAAAACTCTGTTCTCTTTAGGGAATGGAGTATTTCATTTGGGACCATTTTGGGCTAATTTGGTTAGAACCTAAAAACCACACCAATGGACAAAAATAGAAAATTCTCTATTTGAGGACCAAACAAGTGGATTTTTTTATTCCAAAACATCAAGTACCATCTTGAATCTATTTTTTTAATGCACAGGACCATTTTATTTCCAATATTTGTTTGTTTTTTCAAACCAATGTCTGTACATGAAAGTTATGGCCTCATTAAAGTAATTGTCCAAGTATTCCCTATAGGTCCAATAGATGACCATGTAAGGTCACCAAGTGACATATTGTAATTCACTAAAAACATATATAATAATGATGGATTTTCCAAGAGGGTTTTCAAACCATAGACCTAATCTTAACTCTAACTATCAAAAACCTAGTAGAAGTAGGGAAAAGAGGGTTGACTTTTTCATTAACCATGGTTTTTTCATTTTATGAGAAAGAGTGTGGAGGATATATATATATATAAGCATAATGTAGATGAAATCCTAACTTTTGCAATATTTGTACTTATGGATATTGATATTGACACAAGAAGAGTCAAGAAGTAGCCACAATCCTTAGAAATGTGAGGCAAGCACCAATAAGGGCCCACTTGTGAAGGATAAAGAATAATTTTTGGGTTGGAAGCTTGACTAGTTGTTACTTAGAGGAGAATGGTGACACTCACTTTCACTGGAAAAAATATTTCCCTTTTTTTTTTTGGAGAAATCCAAATCTCATGAGAAATTAAAATCTGATGAAAATTGAGAAAATACAAGAACTAAAGAAAATAAAGTGTTAGGTTAGTATTGACTCAATTGAAAGTAGTTAAAAGATTAGTTAGAATAACCTTGATTTGACTAATAATGGGTTTAACATAAGCAGTTTAGAGGCTTGTGATACTTGATTTGATGAAGCCTATTTAAAGGATTAGTATACTCCATTGAAGGAAGTTGTAAGTGGTCCAATTGGTAAATTCAGTACGAAGAATGATGATATATCTGAATGGTGGTTTTCCCATTTAAGAGTTTCCAAGTTAAATATCTTATGAATGTGTTTGTTTAGATTTATGTACAATTTTTTTTTTCTTCTTATGCCTTTCTCATTATGCTCATGTGTTTAATATGATATTAAAGATGGGTAGAACTAGAATCTCTCACAAGAGTGATCTTATGCTAGGAATCATGGAGATAAATACACAAAGTTGTTATTAATTTTAAAATCCTTTTCTTGAATGTTCGTATCTTTTAAGACCGTGTATATCTATGAAATTCGATAGGACTAATGATGGATTTTCTATTTGGTTGTGGATTTGAAGAAATGGATTGATGGGTTATTGTAAGTGTAATTTTGGGTGATGAATTTTCACAACATCGTGACTTAATGGTGAAAATTGAGAATAGGATTGATCCGGAGAAAAACAAAGTGCGAGTGATTTAGGTGTAGGTTATAAGTGATGATATGATATATTGGTAAAATAATAGTTTGTTGTTTCTGCATTGAATGTGTCTCCCATGGATGTGTTGTGGCATGACTCTGAGAGGATCCATTTTCTACACAATTAGCTTACTATGACGAGTCTATTATTTTTGTAGAGATTTTCTTTTTGAACAGCTTACTATGACGAGTCTATTATTTTTGTAGAGATTTTCTTTTTGAAAGTATTTAGATGAATAAATATGGAACTTCCAAGCATTATTTTAGAGAATGAATAAAGGCCGTTTTTTAGAGATTTTGTTGTAATGGCCATGATGTGATCCTTTAATGGATAGGCTATGGATATGTTGTTTTTTCTCTTGCATGTTATCAATGGATATCGTAATTTTTATTTTTAGGAATTTTCCTTGAATGATGCCCTAAATTATCTGCTCATGGAGATGCTAATGAAGATGGTTAAAACAATTGTGTGGACTATAACCTAGATAAAATAAATTGTTGTGTTGATATGTGTGAATATAGAAAGGAAACCAAGGAACGTAATTAATTGGTAGGGTGTGAAACATCATTGTCAAAAGCAGAGGCCCACACCTAATTATTTTAGTTAAGGAGGTGGAATAAATGCCAATGAGGAGTTACAAATATAGAAGAGGTTGTGGAAGCATGTGAAATCCAGTGTAACAATCCTGTTCGACATAAATTTGTTGGAAGGGAGTCATGTGCTATGATTTCCCTTATTATTTTTCTTTTTATAATCAAATCAAGTAATTCAAAATTCCTAATCAATTAAGGACAATTCAAAAAATAAGTAATATTGTAAGTGATGAAATAAAATGAACATGAAACCATTAATCTTTCCAATGACCAACTTGTGGTTCAAACTAGTGCTCCATAACTAGATTTCCAATAAGGGGGAAATGACACTTAAGGGGAACCTTTCCACCTGAGCAATACAACACTTAAACCATTTTACTGTTGTCAAGCAAGGGCTCAATCTTAATGAGTATGCAACTTCATAAAATACACACATTCTGCTCATTATAGATCACTCACCTCCCCAACATTCACAACATTGGGTAAAAAATACAATTGATCATCTATGTGTGGTTAAGAGTCTTATGGTAGTTAGCATTAGGATGAACAATGAAATTTAATATTCACATTGGTTAGGTACAAACCCATCCTCCTCTACCCACTCAAACAATGTTTTTGTATTTATCAAACTACTCACATCAAATCACAAATCCATAATTCTCTTTCCCAAGGAAATAATCAACAACAATAAGCAAGAATACAATCCCATCCCAGAAGGAAATATTTTTTTTTTCTAATCTTTCATAAGATAACAACTCACTCCTAAGAAGGTACATTGGACCTCCCATTCCTCCTTATTGAATACACTTGGGAAAACATTAGTATTAGGAGCATAAATACAAGTGCCAGAAAATGGGTAAAGGGTAAAATAAAATCATCTTTATTAGGATTTTTACCCCAGATCGTCTTAGGAAGTAATTTGCAGTTTATTTTCCCCTTCCTAGGCTCATTAGGACTAGGTTAGCGATCCTCATTGAGAAAAAGTTCATTCTCTTGGGCATGATTTCCATAATGTACTTATCATCCATGTGCCCTACTCCCATCATCTGACCTAAGCTATTGTTGGTCTCAAGAAATAAAAATTCGTATATGTTTATCTTTCCAAATAACATAATCATATTTCATCAAAACATGAACCATAATATACTATAAAATTTTCAATTATTATTAAATGAAATAACTCGATGAATAATATAATAAATAACAAGTCCATGACATTATCTCACAACCAAGAATCATAATATTCATCATAACCTAATACATAATATCCTTAATGAAGTATCAACAAAACAAGTAAGATGCATTGGAATATGGTGTTACAATACAACCCCTTTTAAAAAGGATATTGCTTCAAAGCTAGTCTTTTGTACATATTAGGAATCTCCCCACTCAATAACCTTCCTCAATGGTGGTATTCATGGTTAGATAAAAGAAAACAATCACTACAAGGAAAACACCTTGTAGTGTAGGTTTTTGGAGAGGCTTTTAGTGTTACAATATTGGGTAGAATTTTCAAAAAAGACTTTGCTACAACCTTCGTTATTCATAGTGAATGTTTTAATGGAGGTTTTAATGGATGTTCATGTAACTAAAAAAAATGGGTGGCTGGAGGTTTTAGCAGAGTTCTTATTTTTTTCTTGATGCTTGTATTGGTAACACAGATCGATGTGTGTTTACATTACATGCATAGGTGTGTGTTTACATAACATGCACTAGTGTGTACATAAACCTACAAGCACCATCACTCGTATAATTATTATGCATTGGCTCCATATTTTGTTGTTATATGCTACATCAGTGCTTGTATAAATATTACACACTGGGTAATTCATTTTGTTTTATGACACACCTGTGCTTGCATAGTTTGTATGCATCGGTTCCTATATTAGCATGTGCACTCAAGGGAAGTGAAATTTAAAACATTTGAGGTGAGATGTCGACACCATTATTTGTTACTAAGTACCAATGCGTATATTATATGTAAAACATCAGTGTGTATTGTAATCATGTGAACGATAATATTCTTAAATGATAATCATATGTTATGTTGTTTAAAGTAACAATGTTTTTTCACAATGTTTAGCACTGGTGTTTCAATGTAACTAATAAGCATAGGTGCCTATAACTCGTAAAAATGAACTAGTGTCTATTTTATGGAAAACACCATTTAATGAGTTCAGAATAATACAATGCACTGATATGTAGATATTATAATTAATTGTTCTTTTTACAAATTTTGAATTAATCATCTCAAAATCAAATATTTTTTTATAATAATATTGATTTTTGTACTTTTTTTTATTGTGTTTTCATATAATGATTGCATTATGCATCATCTAATGGATTATGCCTTTGCTATTTGTAACAATGTAAATCATCCATATACTAATTAATCAACAATGCAACATTTTACAACATTCGACAATGCAATAAAATAAAAAATCGATTTTATTTTATATGAATAAGAGACACATTATCATACAAAATAGGACAACTTAAAGGTCCACACTAATCAAAATACAACCAATATGTAATCTTTACACTTATTGGTAACATGTCCTCATGCAATTGAGACAGTATGTCGAGTAAATTAAATTAAATCCCTTATTTTCAAGGATAAGTATTCCAAAGCATACAACTTGCGGTAACATTTAATTATATTATTTTTCATTCATCACTTGAACTGTTGTCATTTCTTGAGCTACGCACATGCCTCATTTCTTCAACAGTTGTAGGAGATATTGTACTTTGGTTATTTAACCTAATGTTTTCTTGATCGACATGTTTTTTATGTTCCACCTTGTCATGTTCCATCTACAAACATAGAAATAAAGTGTAATAAGTATATCTATATTTATGTAGTAGACTATACATTATTATATAAATAAAAAAAAACATACCATAGCAGTGAATGTTTCATAAAAAATACACATTATTTCAAATCCATGCTCCATGTCGTCTCTCAAAATATATTCTAAAGGCTACACTCCATACTTTGTTTCCTAATGTTTAATAAGCCATGACAAAGCATAGTGGATATAATTAACATTAAGGTTTCTTTTTATTCCATTAATTATAAAATGAGGGAAATTAAACAACATAGATACTTACAAATTGTTCAATTAAACCTTGATACTTCAACATATAATCAAAATCCACACTTAACCAAATCTCGATCAATTCTTCAGGTGGCCCTTCTTTGTATGTTATGTTAAGCCCTAATATTGGCTCATTACCCCTTAATTGGGGAATATT
>CBVK0100543179.1:0-17843 GCA_900067695.1 Picea abies | reverse complement strand
TATATATATATATATATATATATATATATATATATATATAAACATTTAAACATAATTAAATTCAAATTATTCCAAAGGATCAAAACTAGGATATTACATATAGCCTAGGAAATTATGATTCCTTAGTTGTAATCATTTCATTGTGACTTGAAGGTGTTGGTGCTTTTCATTTGTATTCTTTATCTTCCTTTGCAAGAAGGAGAGAGTTTCTTTTAGTCATCACCAGATCAAAGAGAGAGCCTCAAAAAGGAATGAACCTCCTCCCCAATGAGAGAGCTTGGAGATCACATGCATAGCTCTCTCATGGTGATATTTTTTTATGGCAATCTTCTTTATATTCCTATTAATACAAAGAATTTGGTTTCCTTTCCCCATTAAATGCATGTTCAAATGTTTAAATATTTTTCCTGTTGGGTTCAACACTAATTGTTTGAATGAATTGGTTTTATGAGATATTTGTAGTGAGGATTGCATCTTCTCTTTGTTTGTAGGTCCATAAAGGAGTACCCTTAATTCGAATCCACCTTTCCTTGTGTTATAGCAGAAACCAATCTTTAAAGAAGAATATTTGAAGGTTTTTCTTCTTCCTTGTCTCTTGATTTCCATGATTGCACATTAAGGGAACTAATTGATTTAGTTATGTTCACTCCCATAATCTTTACTTTTATTTTTTATCTACACTAGTGATTCCAGCCTATTGGCTTAGTGCATTTGACACACCCTTGCATCAAATCATAAACAACACCATCAACATTAGTCTTTACTCTTGTTATCACATACTTCCATGGATATTCAAAACAAAGATTCATTTTCAAAAGAATTCCAAGTATCAATTGGAGAATCAATGCTAAAGGATCATCATTTAATAGATTTCCATTCCTTCATATATAATTTTCTTCATGTTGACACTGAACTATTTTCACAAAGTCATTGCTAGTAGTTCTATTTTATTGAGTTTTGCATAACTAGAACCCATGCCTCTTTTAATCATTCATTAATTCTAAAACATCTCTCTCATGATGTTACAACAATATTCCCTTTATAGCCTACCTATACATATGACTTCCACATCAAACCTACTTAACAACCCTAGTCTTCTATTTCATTTAAATTTAAATCTACTAGTGCCTACTGCAAGCACTAGCATGCCATCCCAAGAGATGGAGAATTGTACCATAGATAAATATCTTAGTCCTTGTATTATAGCATCTCTTATCTCTACACCAATGTATGGATGAGATGGAGAAACGCGTGTCTCATCAATATCTACTATAAGATTTAACTGTCAAAGTAGCAACATTAACTATTTCATCATATCTGAGTAGCATCTTTGGTGAACATGGGAAAATGCATACAAAGTTTTAGTGAACCCAAATATTTGCCAAGCGATTTCAAATGACATTCTTTCCTTAATGTATAACTTTGATACACTTACTATCACATACACAATTGATGTAGATAACAAGAACCTTTTCCCAAAACCAACTGTCAATGCAACAAATGATAAGCGATTTTTATTACTCTTGCTCCATAAATGACTTACTTCTAAACAAAGTGTGTTGTCCTTTTTATTAAAGTGTTTACTTAGTTCCAAAAATAATTGTTATTTATATATATATATATGAAACCTCTTGTCTTAATGCCCCGTAATTTATACAAATATATATATCTAGCTCCATTTCAAATCTCTTGTCTTACTGCTCCGTTATATCTATATATATATATATATATATAGATATATATATCAAACCTCTTATCTTACTACCCCACTGCCCCCACAATTTATGCAAATATATATATCTAATTCCATTTCAAAATTCTTAGCTTACTACCCCGTAATATATATATATATATATATATACTCCATTTCAAACCTCTTCTCTTACTACACCATAATTCATGCAAATAGAAAAGGCACATAGATACAATCGACCTTTAAACTTTTAAAAGAGCACTTGTCTTATCTCTTCTATAATAAAACAAAAGAACTCGACATTAAATATTTTCAATAATCCAAAGTTTAGGTTTCACTTGGAATACAAATTCAGTGGTATGTATTACGTAGTATTTTCTTGAGATTAAAGGATAATTAATCACTCTTTCCTCATAAATTTAACTTATATATACACAAACATAAAAGAAATAAATATATAATAATGTCATGACAATCATTCATTAAAATTTTCCCAATTTAATGGGAAAATGCTTAACGTGTCAACGCTCATATGTATTCTGGACCTATATTTTTCGGCCATCATATGGGACTCGAAAGGGATAAAATATGTAAAAGAAGTTGAGTAGGCTTATCAAAGCTCCCAGCGAGGATCGAACTCGCGACCTTTCGCTTACGAAGCGAACGCACTACCACTATGCTATGGAAGCCACGTGCCACTATTTAATTTGCGTATTTTTATATTCTAATAAAAAGTTAAAAAAAAATACAGCAAATCGATTTTAAATCTGGTAGAAACGTTCAAAAGGATTTAAATATGAGACCATTTTCTCGTGAACTGGACATTTCGCCCAATTGTTATAAAAGCAACTGATTACTTATTTTGTATGCGCAGGTATATTATTTTAACAATAATTAATAATAATAATAACTTGATTGAAGGTTATAACTTAAACACAGTTAATAATAATAATAACTTTACTTAAAGTTATAACTTAAACACAAACTGATGTATGAGAGTGGTTGTTTATGGAACAAAGTCCACTTCGATTATATTCCTTTTCTGTTTATCAATATTATTTTCTCCATTCATTATGTTAAAATATATTTGTTTTATGGATTTCGTTTTGCTTGTTGGTTATGCTCAAATTAATTAAGCTTTTATGAATTTCTTTTTGTATCGAGAGAAGTGATAGTAGTATAACGAGGATGTGTATGGTCTGTTCCAAACTTTGACTTGATACATAGCATGAGTCATCTAAAAAAGGAACATCTAATGTAGATTTAAGAAAATAATGCTTTCAAGTAGTATGTATGCAATAAGCTACACCCTTCTTGGGAAACAACTATAGCTGCGCAGGAAACTTACTTCTAAAACCTGTAAATGTTTTTGATGGCCTCTAATAGCGGGGATGGTTGCCTAAAATGGTGGGGATGTCAACTAGACCGGGCCCCCGAGGGGCTCTTCTGCAATAGCGAGGTTTGGTGGGTCTCACTAATATGGTAGCCGACTCGTGATTGAGTTTTTGGGGGGTTTTCCTTCAAAGTTAGGTAGTTTTTTGGTATATATCTTTCAGAGGTTTTTCACTATTTTAATGGTCGTGTTGGCTGGGTGGACTCATTGCTGATGTTGCTGACACTTGTTGGGGTATTTGGGTGGCCTTTCATTATAGTTAGGGTAGTTCTGGCTAACTAGCGGAGGATTTGACTATATTTTTGTGGTTTAACTATACACTAGTGCTTATTTGGTGGGGCCTGGTGTTGTTTAAACATTGGTGTACCCATTTCAGTGTGCTCCACTTGTCATAGGCTATAAACTGTTTTTATTTTGGATTAGACTTGGTTTATGACTGCACGTCATATCAACCTGGTGGTAATACTCGGCATTAATAGTGGCATTAACTGTTTCTTGAGTTTAGTGATAATCCTTGGAGTTCAAACCCGCGCTGCTTTCAGTGGCAGTGAGGTGGCACTTTTCTTATTGCTCCAGCTACCTCCATGACATAAGCAACCGTCAACGCACTTATGAGTGCGGTTGATGAGGTAGCCTGGGAATAGGCAGGCCTGTTTAATGTAACTGACAAGCCATTCATTGCCCATCTACCCTCTTCTTTGGTAATGAAGAATACTATTGAGCCTTGTCATTTCTGTAGTGCAGATAGTCTTTTGTGAGAGGTTGGGTAATGAGCATTCTGGTCTTTCTACTCCAGGTTTCGCGGTAACAAACGATGCTCATAAGCATTTGGGTGGTGGAGGAACATTACCAGTTGGTCGTAAGTTCACCCCTAAGCAACAATTTGCTAAGAAGTTGTTGCTGCCTAACCGGGCATGTAGGAAAATGGTGCTGGGGGATGATTTGGGTCTGGAGGAAGTGGTGAGCTTGGCTTTAACTGCTCTGGTTGGTAGGTTCTCCTATCGTTCACATTGCGCTTGGCTTTAACTGCTCTGGTTGGTAGGTTCTCCTATCGTTCACATTGCTCCACACCATTGCTTACCTGGATAAAGGAGAACTGGTCTCCTATTTTAGGATATACATTGGAAGTATTCTTCCTCCCCCGAGGCTGGTTCAGCTTTAGTTTTCACTCGTCGGAGGATGTTGAGAAAATCCTTGGTAGGATTTGGCCTTTTGATGGTGGGAGCTTGATGCTCAACAGATGGAGGATCTCTTTTGATCCAACACAAGATTACTTTCAATTCAGGCATTTGTGGATTTTGCTTCCCGGTCTTCTGTTAAATCTATGGAACAAAAAAGCGTTAACAACCATTGGTAATTCTTTGGGACACTTTATATGTGTTGATGATAATTCTTTGTGTGCACTGGAATGTAAACTTGGTAGGATTTTGGTCGAGGTTGATATACATTATGATCTGTTGGAAACGTTGGACATTCAGTGGCGGGATTAATTCTATTCTCAGAGACTTCATTACTTGGGATTATCATTTTGTTGTACCCTCTATCGAAAGACTGGACACCTGAGAAACTCTTGTTAGGGTTATGTGGAGGAGGAAGAGTCAGAGAACTCCCGACTTTGGAAAATGCCATGAAGTGATTCACCGGAGTTCGTTTCGACTACCCGCGAAGTACCCTGTACTGTCTCCTCGGACTCTCTGAACGGATTGGGTTCAGACACTCTCACAGGTAAACTAAAAGTTCATTGTCCTAGTCTTTTTAATTCTCTCACTTCTTGGGAAAATCTCGTGTTGGATGCGTCATCACAGCCCGGGGCTATCTGTTTTTACTCCTTGTGACCCTGTTCCTGTATCACTGACTGGTACCGTGCCTTTAGAGTTTCATTTAACTATTGGGTTGGACTCTGTGCCCTTGGGTGACCTTACCTTGGCTCAAGGGGTAGTCAAGTCTATACATGTCTCGGTAAGGGCCCAATCCACTTGGTCGGAACCTAGGGTGTGTTACCCGGACTATGTTAGTCCATCTGTTGAGGTGGGGGCTTCCATACCAGAGTCTCAAGCCTTTCACAAGATCTCTCGGGTGGGGGAAGATTTGGGGGGTCTGAGCCTTTTTTAATATATGGATATCGGGAGGATGAACCTGGTGATTGTTCACTTGGGGAGACATTGGAATTGTTAGTTCCCCTAATTCGAGAGGCCAGAACCACAGTTCTTATAACTACATTTCAAGGAAAAGGTATATTGTCTATGTCGGGTTCTACAGATTTGGTGAACATATTGTCTATGTCGGGTTCTACAGATTTGGTGAACCACTCTGAACTCTGAAGTGGGGGGGCAGGTTCTAGTCATGCTTGGTCAAGAGGATTGGGCTTTGAGACCTCCCCGATTAAGATGAGAAGTGTCCGAAAGCGGGCTATTCTCTCGGTGAACACTCCCGTTGTAAACTCTTCTTTTGCTATAGACTCTGGAGTGCTTAGAGGCATGAAAGCCCTTGCTCAAGCCAGATCATGATCCTTTTGTCCCTAAATATTCAAGGGGTGGGGGGGACCCTTAAACAAGCCTCCATGCACAAAGTTTGTAGGAAAGTTAAGCTGGATGTGATCCTTTTACAAGAGACACTCATAGATGAGGAGAAGGCTCATCTCTTCATGGTGAAGTTTGTTCCAAATTGGCAAACTTGTGCAATCATCTCTGTGAGAAATTCGGGTGGGATTCTGGCTACATGGGACCCAAATAAGTTTTTTCTGGTTCCTTCACTTTGCAGTGGGGGAATTATTCTAAAAGGCATCTCACTTGAAAACAAGCAGGATATTTTTTTTTTTTAAATGTTTATAGGCTCTATGTAGAGAGAAAGAGATTTTGGGATCGGGTGGCTATGGGGGGTCTGCTAGACACTAAAAATCTGATTCTTGCAGAAGATTTAAATTTTTCCATAGGAGCTGATGAAATTTGAGGGGCGACATCACAACTGGATAAACTTGTTGATTACTTCAAATGCTTGATGCGTGATCATTACTTGATTGATTTGTTACCAGAGGAGATTGTTCCTACCTAGAGGAATGGTAGAAGTGGTCTGGATAGAATTTCTAAGCGCCTAGATCGACTTCTTGTCTCGTAAATCCTTTTAATTGATGTGGGCAGGTTTCGATCTTGGGTGGACCTTCCATTTGTCTCAGATCATGCTCCTGTGGTAGCCCAACTCGATTTTCAACAATTTACGGTGGCTTATCCATTTAAATTAAATCCCTCTTGGTTGAATGAGGCAGAATTCATGCCTATTGTTAGTGATGTTTGGTGGGATCCAGACTTTTTATTGGAATCATATGTCCATATTAGGTTTGTTTGGAAGATGAAAGTCTTAAAGGCACGGATAAAAACATGGGCTAAACATAGATGGTGTGAAAAACACAAAAGACTTATCACTCTTGAGGAGGAGATCAGGGTGGCTTTAACAAATTTAGTAAGGTCTAGGGTGTTTCCTTTCAGTGACTATAGTTTGAAGTCCTTCGAGTCTGAACATAATCGCCTGCTACTGATCGATGAAGAACATTGGCGACAAAAGAGTTGTGCAATCTAGTTAAAGTGTGGAGACCGGAATACTAAGTATTTCCATCAATTTTCTAGTGCAAAGAGGAATCAAAAGCATATATGTGAGATCTAGGATGATCTGGGTCAGGAACATAGAGGACAATAAGCTCTAAAGACTGAGGCAAACACATATTTCAAAAATTTATTTTCGGAGGATCCCCTTATTTCTCCTGTGGATCAATTGAATCTTGTCCAACTGTTTCCATGTTATATATCTAATGAGGACTCTATTCTAATTGATAGACTGGTCACCAAACATGAAATTTGGGGTATTTTAAAACTCTTTTCAATTGATAAAAGTCCAGGCCCAGACGACTGGACGATTGAGTTTTATATAAAAAAAAATATGTTGTGGGGGATGACTTGCTGGATTTAGTTGAAGACACGAGGATTAGAGGGAGGATTAAAAGTTCCTTAAATACTACTTTCTTGGCACTGATTCCAAAGGAGAATAATCCACGGACCTTTGGGGATTACAGACCTATCGCGCTTTGTAACCTTTGCTCCAAGATGATAGCTAAGGTAATTGCAAATAGGATTAAACCTATTATATCGAGGGAGCTTTCGAGCGAACAACTTGGATTCTTAAATTTTTTATGTCTTTGGTACGACACAAGAATGTATACACAGTATCAAAATCAGGAAACAAAAATCCTTGATCCTTAAACTAGATTTAAGAAAAGCATATGACTGTGTAAATTGGGATTTCCCCTTCTGATTTTAGTACAAACTAGGTTTAGTGTTCACTCTATAAATTGGATTATGAGATGTGTGGTTAGCTCCTCATTCTCGGTTCTGATCAATGGAGGGGCTTCATCCTTATTCAATAGCGAGCGTGGATTGCATCAAGGTTGTCCTCTCTCTCCTTTACTCTTTATTCTTGTTATGGAAAGCATCAACCTTCTATTAAAAAAAGGACAAGCAAAAGGCAACCTAACTGGCATAAAGGTTTCAAGGATTATTAAAGTTCTTCATCTTATTTTTGTTGATGATTTTCTTATTATGTCTAAGGCCTCTCTGGATGAATGGAAAGTGATTAAATCTTTGCTGGAATTGTTCTTTTGTGCTTCGGGCTTAAAAGTAAGTCCCCAAAAATCGACTTTCCATTTTTCTGGGATCCATGGTGAACCATTGGAGCAGTTTAGAACTTTATTTTCATATAATTTTGAGGAGCTGTCTGTGGGTTTCCGATACTTGGGGTACCATTTAAAATCTAAGAAGAGTACTTTTGAAGACTGGAGATGGCTTATAATAAAATTTGAAAAAAGGATCAAGCATTGGTGCAACCGATGGTTGACACTTGGTGGCCATTATACTCTTGCTAAATCGGTACTTGAAACACAATTTGTCTACTGGATGGCCCTGGTGGCAGTTCCAATCTCTGTTCTTTCTAAGATCTGTAATCTTATCTTTGATTTCATTTGGTCGAGGGGTGGAAAGACACAGGGAATTCATCTTTGTAGTTGGCAGACGATCACAAAGCCAAAACACCTCGGAGGTTGGGGTATTCAAAATCTTTTTCTCTTTAATCATTCGTTGGAAGCAAACTCATTATGGTGAGTTTTGTTTAAGGAAGGTATTTGGCAACAATTGATTAAGGATAAATACTTCCCATATTGTTCTGTGGAAACTTGGCTTAGGTCAACATCACCTCTCCAACCAGCAGCTTCGCAGATTTGGAAAAACTTGCTAAAGTCTTTACCTCTCATTACTCGTTGGATAAGCTGGAAACCTGGAAATGGCACCTGCATTTTAATCGGTTTGGATATGATCTTGGGAATTGGAAAATCCTCTTTATTATCTCCAAACCTTCGAGGGGCACTTAAGGAGAGAAACATTTTCTATTTATATCAGGATTCTGCACATGCCTCTATGGGTTTCATAACAAATCAATAGAAGTCTAGTGATGACTTAGAACTTACAGGAAATCTGGCAGTTGAATGGATTTCATACTATAAGGCACTCATACTTTCACGGATTGAACTTCAACCTAAAGAAGGCTTGCTTATTTGGACAGGAAGTGATCAGTCTGGGCTTATCACTATTAAATTTTTTTATAATACTTTGGCACAAGAATATTGGCTGACCCAGATAACAAGTTGGCAAAGACAACTTTGGACTTGGGATCTGGCACACAAGATCAAACTCTTTACATGGATGGCGCTGGAGAATAAAATATTAACATGGGAAAATCTAAAAAAACCAGACTGGGAAGGACCGAGGGTTTTCTCATTGTGCAACAGAGATGAGGAGACAATATATCATATTTTTGTAAGTTGTACATTCACTCAACATATTTGGTCTTCCCTGTCAACAATTTACAACTTTGCTACAAGCTGGGGAGATAGTAGTCTATCACTTTGTTATCAAAATTGTCTTAAGATGGAGAAATCTTTGTGCATTCTACCTGCATTGACTTGCTGGTATATTTGGTTGGCAAGGAACAAGTACATTTTTGAATCCTATACAACTACTATACATGGATTTATTTATCATATCCGAGGTATGATGGAAGCTACTAATGCCTGATATCCACTATCCCATTTTCCCAAAAGGGAAAAAAAACCTCATGATCTTTCCTTGCATAATATTTGTTGGTTCGATGGTGCTGTTAAAAAAAATGGTACTCTGAGTGGAGCTGGAGGTATCATAAAAACTGGGGAGAACACTTTCTACAAGTGGAATTTTAATTGCAGGATGGGAACTAATAGCAGGGAAGAACTTCTTGGTGTGTGGGCCTCCTTATCACTAGCACATAGACTTGACATTGATCAGTTACAGTTACTAGGGGATTCCAAAATTGTGGTGGATTGGTTAAATCATAAGTGTAATCTTTTTGTCACATCACTCATGAGATGGATGGAAAAGATTAGGACCCTCATTACACTTTTCAAAGATATTATATTTGAGCACATATACAGGGAAGAGAATGTGGAAGCCGATTCACTTTCCGAAAAATCTCTTCAGGTACTAGAAGGGAGGATCCATTTCAACAAGTGGCAGGATGGCCAGGAGGGCCCCCCACTTACTCTTCGGCTTTATATCTGATATAAATAGTATTTGGGGAAGTCTATGACTTCATAATATTTTTGTATATCTCTCGTACTATTTTGTATACATGGTTGTAGATATTTTGGACTGTAATATTGCAATTTTGGACTGATATCATAAGGATAGAGACTGAATAGTATTTCTGAGTTTATATTTCAGAGCTATGTAGTACATCTCTATCTATCTCATTCTGTCTGTGATGGAGGATTTATCCTTGGATTGAATGCCACTAGTTTGGCACTATATTTTGAACCAATGTACTCTCTTTGAGAACAACATATATTAAATATATATTGAGAAATTTTCTACTGGAAAAAAAAAATTAATAATCTTTAATCTTTTAATTTAAAATTATACAAATTGTCTTGATAACCTATTAAAAAAAATTCCTTATTACTTTTAAATTGTGTTGATAACATATGAAAGAATTTATTTATGAAATTAGTAACTTTTGGTTTGATAAAACATGAAACATTTATCATTAAATTAATATTTTCCATGTGTTTCAACCATTTCATCATTAACTTTCAACTAATTATGTCTTTCAATTTTAAAGTTTTTGTGCTTGGTGCTTGCAATGGTAACAACTTTTTTAAAAATGCACAACATTTGTAAGCTTCTACAAAATTACTACGTTTTCCTCATAGTTTAGTGATAACTAAAAATTAAGTTTTCATGAAGAAGGTTACAACATGTCAAAATAATATAGTTTAGGGTTATTTATAAATTGGGGCATCACAAGTCAATTGGGTATAACTTGGATGGTTGTGAGAAATGATTGTTATCCTTCCCACCCTAGTTCAATTTCCTTAAAACGACATACATAAGTGTTGTTGTAATGGCTTAGAGCCTATATTTCCTTGAACATCAAGGAAATTGCTTTCTCCAAGGAAAAAAAAAATAGGGCATCACAAATTATACGTATTCCTTTCATCTATGTAAAGATTGTTGGAAATAGGTCATTGTATTTGCATAGTAACTCTGTTATCCTTTATAGTGTCTGCTCGTCTCAGTAGTCTCCAATGCTTTCCATTTTAGGGTTTTCTTCTGTCCCAATGTTGACTTTATTGACCTTGATTGGTGCAGCAAATGCCTCTGACTCCAGAGATGGACCTTCCACCTCTCTCTCTCCTTCAATATCTGTTATCTGAATGTTGCATGGATCATCTTCATCTGGTGTTTTCTCTACGACATGATAACATGAGAGTAAATCCTTGAATGTCTATCTATTCTAGTGTTGATATTATGTTATAGTCTCCACCTCGGGTTCCTCAAAAAATATCATTCCTTGTATCAGTTAATCAATATCGGGGTTCTCATGCTCAAATGAGAAAGTTACCACAAAATTATGTTGTAATAGGGGTTCTCATGCTCAAATGAGAAAGTTACCACAAAATTATGTTGTAATACTATCCACTATGTAGTGCCTCTACGCATCTCCTAGTCTATCTACCAGTTCCCTGGTATCCCTTCCAATGTATGAATGAAGTAATGAGGTCATTCCTATGGTGGTGTCAACCTCCATTGTGTTCTGGATTTCTCTAGGTGCTCCTTCCTCATCCATCATATTTCTGCAAGGTAGTGTTCCCGTATCCTGCACCAAATATAATGCACAGTAACCTTTTACACTGATACCAATCCTGAATTGTTTCCTTGTGCGCACCCCACCATCTTGTAGGTGTTTCCTTGAGTGCAATATCCAGGGCTAACAACCTCTTATTTTCTAAAACTTCCTCCTCATAATTTGTCAAGAATTCTTCTAAGTCGTTCAACCCATGAAAATTGAGAGGTTCCCTTATCTCTGTACCAACGCACCTTACTACGTAGTATATTCTTACGAACCTCCTGTGGAGACTTCATGTGGTCTCTACTGCCAGTTTTCCAAACCTGTTTCTGAGCCTGAGGCACACGATGTAATGCTTCTCTAGATGAGTACCCCATTTGCAGTTGGGTTGACATAATCTTATTCTCGTGCAGTAGTCCTATATAATTGATTTATTTCTTCCAAGTCCAAACATGTTTCCTCTACAAACCTCTCTCCTTCTAAAGGATCCAATGGTGCAATCACTCTATACTCACCTAATTCAAAAGTCATTTTCCTTGTCTTCATGTTGATGACGGTTTGGTTATCAAATTCTCAGTCCAGTCCAAGTAATTTTGGGTAAGGTGTTGTGCCATCTACTATCTCTATCACTTTGAAATATGCCATGGTGCACACTCCATCCAAGTCTATTGTCACATCTTTAAGTCTTTCAATTGGTAAAACTCTATGTTGATTTGCTATTTTCAATTGGACAGGTGAATATCCTAATGTGGGTTCCCCCATACACTGTCATGTCTTCTTAGGTAAGACGTTTACTTCAGGGCCTAAATCAAGTATGATATCTCCCATATTGAAATCCCCAATGTTGGCATTGATCCTGAATTCATGTAACAACCTAATTTGATTTCTTAATGATCATAATTTGTCAAGTTAAATTAAATTAATTATTGAAATAACCATATTTAAATCATTTTGTTATTTTATTATTTAAAGGTAGGTGAGGGAATTAATGAGAATATGGCGGTCTGCAGTTAATTATTTGAGCTCTGTTCTGGTTGTAGGTCTAGGATGAATTATTTGAGCTTTGTTTTGGATGTAGGTAGGGTTCTAATCACGGGTCTATAGTGAATTATTTGAGTTGTGGTGAATTATATCTGGTCTACGGTGAATTACTTGAGCCGAGGAGAATCATATCTAGTCTTCAGTGAATTATATTCGAGCGAACATAAAATGAAGCTATTCATACATTCTACAATGTAAGGACTTATTTCAGTTTTTTACAAAAGCCCCCATCTCACTGCCTCTCATACCTATTCCTGGAATTGTAGAGGGTTTAGGAGCTAGACAAGCTCCAAAAGGTCCCCCTATAAACCCTATCATGGAATGTACCCTGCATGGAAAGGGTACATAAGACTCCAATCCATTGGAACCAATAAAGTAAAAATTAAGACCTAGAAGTAAAGGCGCCCTTGATTTTGCAAGAAAGGTGGAAGGAGGTTTAACCTTTATTTGAAGAGAAAGTACCCAAATCCAATTGAAGGGGAAGGGAACAATTTATGTCTATGGCCCAAAAAATAACATAATTAGAAGTGACGTGCGGGAAAAAACTATACTTAATTGGGGATTTTAGAGAAAGTTCCCTAGTCAAGGGTTCCAAATGATTTTTCTGATCCTTAATTCTAGAGGGATGGCCAACCCCTTTAAGAAGTTGGTCATAAAGAGATTATTTGACAATGTCAAATGTTCTACTATTATGTTGTAAGATACCATGATAGATGGGGACAAAATCACTCTGGAGCTCTCTAAACTATGAAGTAATTGAGACTTTAGTTTTATGGATGTCATTGGGAGATCGGGTGGGAATATGACTAGATGGAATACATTCTCTTTCACTCTCACTCATTATTGGTCCTTTCCTATAGGACTAGGAACCTCGTTTTTCTCTCTGGATATAGGAAAACATATCACATTATTGAATGTTATGGACCTTACAAAGATAGGGTGGAATATTGGGATATGTTTTTCACCACTGGGATGGTTTTTTCAAAATGGATAGTGTACAAAATGGTTTGGTTGTGATAGGGGGAGACTTGAATTTTACTTTAGGAGCATTAAAATTCTAGGTCTCGACTTCTTAGCTAGAACCTCTCTTTGGTTATTTCATTATAAAATTGGAAGAAACTAATATTTTGGATATTGAACCTTCTAGACTATCTCCCATCTGGAGTAACAAGAGAGTTGAGGAAGCTATAATTGCTAAGAGACTTGACAAGTTTTTAATCTTTGAATCCTTATTATATAATGCCATTAGGATCAAACAATGGGTCACTACTTGGGGGGGTGGGGGACTTTGATCATAATCTTGTGATGTTAGAATTGGCCCCTCTGATAGAGAAACCTGTCATCCCCTTCAAACAAAATCCAGAGTGGATGAAGATAGAGGATGTTGTTGGACAAATCAAAGCTATTTGGAAACCTTATAATAGTAATTTAAGAAAATTTGTTCCAATTAAGTTTCACCAAAATTTAAAAGAGGAAAAAAGGTGGTTGCTAATCAAGTAAGGGAAACAAGATGAAAGACAATAGGGTTCTTAGAGAAGTAGAGGAATCCTTGGAGATACTCTACAATAGCGAAGAATTTGGGCCAGGGATGATTTTAGGGGCTAAATTTCACTCATGGTCTAATTTTCCATGGCTTTTCCCAAAAACATATTCATTATTCTAAAAATGATTCGCCCAAATTTTATAGGATAAATTTATTTTAACTTAAAAATCACCAAAATTTTATACAAACTATACAAAATCCTTAGAAATTTGAATATTTTTACAAAATATCACCAAACATTTATAGTTGGCATATGAAGTATTGGTAAGATTCGCTAAGGTTTCTACATTTTAAAATAAATTTCCATCCTTAAAATCATCCCTGATTTGGGTATTTGAGAAAGGGACATAAAATTGAAGTAAAGCCCTTGGAAGATAAAAGGATGCTCATTCTTTTGGAAAAAGAAAATTAATGGAGACTCAAGAGAAGGGCACTATGGTTATACTCAGGGGATGAGAATACAAAATTTCTTTCACATGTATGCAAACTGTAGAAAGAATATAAACTTTGCTTGGAAAATTGATAAGGGATACGGTACCTGGGATACAAATTTCAAGGACATGACATTTGGAGGTGTAAATAATTCCTCCTCCCTTTTCAAGGAATAAAATCATGCCACAATACCATAAGTGATCAAGTTTTCAAACTCCTTCCCTAGCTTCAGTAATGAGGAAGATAATCAGGCCCTGATAAAGGAAGTTGAGAAAGAAGAATTATATCAAACTTTGCAGAATTCTCAAAAAGACAAAAGTCCTTGGCTTGATGGACTACTGATGGAATTTTCCTAGGTTGTTATGAAGTTATAGAGGAAGATTTAGAAAGAGTGGCGAAGAATACAATAACTTAAGAAAAAATATTGGGAGACTCCAATACAAAATTCCTAGCACCAATTCCTAATGAAGATAATCCTAAAACTTTTGAGAAATTTAGACCCATCTCTTTATGAAATTGCATATACAAAACCATTTCAAAGGTCATTTCCAGAATATTGAAAAGTGTTCTCTCAAATCAAATATCAAGAGAACAATTTGGATTCTTAGAGAGAAGACAAATTCATGAGGTAGTTTGCATATCACAAGACTGCATGCATTCAATAAAGGTTAAAAATAATAGATCGATGGTGATGAAAGTGGACATGTTCAAATATTATGACAGGGTAAGTTGGCTTTACATTAGACTTATTCTTATCCATTTATTCTTTTGTCACTAGTTCGTTGGCTGGATAATGAGTTTCATTTCCTTGGTATCTTTTGTTCTTTTACTAAATGGAGAAGCAACCCATTTCTTCATCTTAAGGAGAGGCTTCAGACAAGGTTTTCTCTATCCACCCTTATTTTTATTTTAGTATCTAAAGGATTAATTAGGGTACTTAAATAAGAAAAAGGAAACGGTATTATAAAATTGGCTCTCATTGGAGCTTCATGTAGTATCACACATCTACTATTTGTAAATGATATTATGATTTTTTGTGAAGGTACCAGAAGGGTCTTGAGAAATTCAAGGGAATCATGGATTTATTTTGTAAACCAACTGAAATGGTCATTAATAGAGAAATTTATTTACTGACCTTATGGGAAATATCTAAGCAATAAAAGAACTTTATTACTCATCCATTTCCCTTTACAGTGACTTATCTTGAACATGGTATGAAATATCTAGGATTCTATTTGAAGCTAAAAAAAACAAATGTGATTGGTAGTGTCTGATAGTGAAAGTGGATAGTAAAATAAACACTTGGTTGATCCCAGTGGACATCGGTGGACGCCCACCTATTCCACTGGCTCAAATTACAGTTTCCATCTTGGAAATTTTTCTATAGTTTTTCGGGTCCAAAACTTCCAGGGCCATTTTGAGGCCCTAAACGATGTTTTCTTACTTTGTAGTGCCCATTAGATCTTTGTTGGGACATATTGGGCCATTCATAATGTGTACTCCTTGGATAGACCTTTTCAATGGGGTATCGAGCACCCAAAATGAAGATCATATGCAAAAGTTGTTCCCTCAGGAAGTTGACATATTAACTACCCCCATTGGGGCCCACAAACCTTTTGTCATTTCATCTTCCGAGGTTAGGATTTTAGATGTTTAGGGTTTTCTCATTTATTCTTTATGTTCAAAAGGCCTTTGAATCCTCATTGCAATCATTTTTTTACGAATGAGCATAGCCGACACATCTCTCTTCAGAGATAAGATACCACCATTGCAGCTAGCTTGTGTGCTTTGCATTATATATTCTTTTGTATTCCAAATAGTCATTAATAGAATTTGAGTTTTATTGTATTACTATGTTCCTCACAATATCTATATGTATTTCCTTGATATATCTCTATTATATTTCTACCTTCATGTCATTCTCAAAATAATCTGGATTAGTGGTATCAGAGCAATCTGCCCCTTTTCATTCTTAGTGCATGTCCCCAACGAGGTGAGGATATAGAGAGTTGGGTATCGAGCTTATTTCTCTTGAGGAAAACAACTCTCACCTACCTAAGAAACCTACCATGGTGGAAGAAAAGAGGGATGATAGAGCAAGAGATCCTATCAAAATATTGCTTGAGGAATCCCTCGTGCGACAAAGGAATGAGATGATGGATATTTTCTCCTAGATCCTTTGACGACTGCCTACAACAACAAAGGCACCTTCAACAAACAATCACTTTGGAGTTGCGACACCATTTAAGGTACAAGTTAACTTTGATATCCCTTTATTTTAAGGCCATATAGATGTTGATGCTTTGGAAAAATGGTTAAGTCAACTAGAGGGTTATTTCTCTATCCAAGAATTTTCCAAGAGTGAGAAGGTCACTTTTGTTTTCCTTAAGGCCCTTCCCCATGTCATAGATTGTTGGGAGACTTACTATGAGCAACATGTCGAGGATGAGTCTACAATTTTTGGGCTAGGATCGACTTGGGAAACTTTTGTTGATTCCCTCAAGGAGAAATACTACCATGTTGGAAACTATCATGACCAATACACAAGATGGAAATTTGTGTTAGGAGATAGACTAGATGGTGTCTGAGTACACGAACTTCTTCCATACCTTGCGCACAAAGCTTGGTATTAAAGACTTTGTGTGACACCTATTTTTAAAGTAACATAATGGACTATATAGGTACATCTAAACATATATGGATTTCCTGGACATCTCCTCACTAGGATCTGCTTATCGATATGATGTCAATATCGATCATAAGTTAAAGAAAAAGAATAAGTGAAATTTTGGTTCTGCAAACCCATTGCAATGGAAGCTCGATAAGGGTGGCTCTAACTCCTAGGGAAAAGGACAAAGCAAGGATGGTCATTCCCAGGATATCCAGTCCAAGACACCAACAAAGAATGACAATGGGAAGTCGAAGAAGGATAATGGAAAGTGGTACGAGTTCCAAAAAATACCTTGGCACAATACTGATGAATGTCACTCCAAATAGTCATTGTTGACTGAGAAGAAAGCCTCAGGGTATGATGTTGAATTGTACTCTGATTCAGAATTGGAAAATGGAAAATGAATCATTAACGTTGAACCTAGTGTCACCATCACTACCACAAAATTATAGTTAGAGGAACGAGAGGATCCTGAAAAAGGGGAGTGCCTCTTCCACTCACATATGTGGGTGAAGAGGACCCCACTCCATTTCATTTTTGGCATTGGTAGCTAGAAGAACCTAATATTAGCAGAGGTCATCAAGATTTTGAACCAAAGAATGATTCCACATACTCAACCATATACCATCGCTTGTCTCATTCAAGGACGAGACATCCGCGTCAACCAACAATGTCGCTTGCACTATGACATCAAACCCTTGAAAGAAGAGGTATTGTGTGATGTTTCCCCCCTTGAACTTTGCAATGTTTTTTTAGGAAAACCATATATGTGGAAGTGATCTGGATTTTATGAGAAGAATGAAATGAATTTATATTATTAAAATATGATTAACACAAAATAACAGAGATACAATAAAACTGGTTTTCTATT